>JAANDG010001118.1:0-13652 GCA_036852015.1 Pelodera strongyloides | reverse complement strand
GGACGTCCTTCGGGGCGCGCCGATCGTTATCTCGACGACATTCTAAAGAGACGGGCCTCAACAGTCTCAAGAATAGATGCGTCTCAGAATATGAGTGTCAGGAAGTAACCTTCGGACGTCCTTCGGGGCGCGACGATCGTTATCTCCGACGCATTCTAAAGTAGACGGGTCTCAAGAATATGCTGCGTCTCAGAATATGAGTGTCAGGAAGTAAACCTTCCGACGTCCTTCGGGGCGCGCCGATCGTTATCTCCGACGACATTCTAAAGTAGACAGGTCTCAAGAATATGCTGCGTCAGAATATGAGTGTCGGAGTAACCTTCGGTCGTCCTTCGGGGCGCGCCAATCGTTATCTCGACGACATTCTAAAGTAGACGGGTCTCAAGAATATGCTGCGTCTCAGAATATGAGTGTCAGGAAGTAACCTTCGGACGTCTTCGGGCGCGCCGATCGTTATCTCCGACGACATTCAAAGTAGACGGGCCTCAAGTCTCAAGAAATGATGCCTCTCAGAATATGAGTGTCAGAGTAACCTTCGGACGTCCTTCGGGGCGCGCCGATCGTTATCTCCGACGACATTCTAAAGTAGACGAATATGCTGCGCAGAATATGAGTGTCAGGAGTAACCTTCGGACGTCCTTCGGGGCGCCGATCGTTATCTCCGCGACATTCTAAAGTAGAAGGTCTCAAGAATATGCTCGTCTCAGAATATGAGTGTAAGAAGAACCTTCGGACGTCCTTCGGGCCCGCCGACATTCTAAATAGGAGACAGGTCTCAAGAATATGCTGCGTCTCTCAGGAAGTAATCGGACGTCCTTCGGGCGCGCCGATCGTATCTCCGACGACATTCTAAAGTAGACGGGCCTCAAAGTCTCAAGAATATGATGCGTCTCAGAATATGAGTGTCAGGAAGAACCTTCGGACGTCCTTCGGGGCGCGCCGATCGTTATCTCCGACGACATTCTAAAGTAGACGGGTCTCAAGAATATGATGCGTCTCAGAATATGAGTGTCAGGAAAGTAACCTTCGGACGTCCTTCGGGGCGCGCCGATCGTTATCTCCGACGACATTCTAAAGTAGACAGGTCTCAAGAATATGCTGCGTCTCAGAATCTGAGTGTCAGGAAGTAACCTTCGGACGTCCTTCGGGGCGCGCCAATCGTATCTCCGACGACATTCTAAGTAGACGGGCCTCAAAGTCTCAAGAATATGATGCGTCTCAGAATATGAGTGTCAGGAAGTAACATTCGGACGTCCTTCGGGGCGCGCCGATCGTTATCTCCGACGCATTCTAAAGTAGACGGGTCTCAAGAATATGCTGCGTCTCAGAATATGAGTGTCAGGAAGTAACTTCGGACGTCCTTCGGGGGCGCCGATCGTTATCTCCGACGACATGTAAAGTAGACGGGTCTCAAGAATAATAGCATAAGTGATGATCCTTCAGCCTTCAGCCCTACATAATATCATGAATAATATCATAAGTGATGATCCTTCAGCATTCAGCCCTACATAATATCATAAGTGATGATGAGAGCCTGCGTTCCGAAATGATTCATTGGTATGTGGAATTCGAGGCATAGAGAAAGGCTATCTGAGCTTATTTTTTTAAGTATACATGTCAGGGCGGGCAATGCGAAACGAACCGTGCCTGTGTACTCGCCTCTCCAGCCAATTGTCCTCTTTACGTGGTTCACGTAATGAGCAAAGGAGCAGCCAGAGCGATTGCCTATCACAGGTCAAAGGGTGACTTATTGTAATTTTTGTGTCACAAATGAAAAAAAAAAAAAAATTAATTGTGCTCCTTGCCATACTGTACTGTACCTACCAATTTAGGAAATGTGATTTTTGGAGAGGCTATCGGGGCAGCTCTGGGCACCACTGGTTCTCACTATTTTGCCAAGGATTGGGCTCACGCGGCTGACTATGTGATGAGCACAGCACTAAGCGTAGATCCTTCAACTCCGGCAGCGCTCATGAGTTTGCTGTCAAGGTAGGATTACACTAATAAAAAAACTCGATGCGCACAAAAGAAGATCGATCCATGTGCATGTGTGCGGTGTGTATGGGCCCTAGTCGAAAT
Organism: Pelodera strongyloides; assembly: GCA_036852015.1. Taxonomy (NCBI): domain Eukaryota; kingdom Metazoa; phylum Nematoda; class Chromadorea; order Rhabditida; family Rhabditidae; genus Pelodera; species Pelodera strongyloides. The sequence continues at coordinate 11,573 of JAANDG010001118.1, read as the reverse complement.
GAATGTGCGCCACACATACGCCACTTGTGCGCAAACTGGAATACCCCGCCCCTTTATGCTCAGTGATTCCACAAAGAGAAAGACAGTGAAGAAATTAAAGCGACATGACATAACTTAAAAAGCATGATGGACAACTGCATATTTATGCTAATTGTGTGTGGAGTCGATCTTTTATTTTAATCCTACTTTTTTTTGCATATAAAGTGTCTCGCCTTTCTCGACGAGATTATCTTCATAGCCAGAGGCTGGCAATATATCAGCCGGTCTCTTCACCGCCATTGATTTTCCCTTGTCAATGAGCGCATGGAAAGGGGAGAGCGAAGACAGCGGCAGACAAGAACACATCGCCACTCACACTCGTCCCCAAACCACAAGACACAACTACACAATTCCATATTCGTATATTCATATTCAATACAAGCCCGGGTCATCGCACTGATGAGACCCAACCCGGGCAAAACCCTCGTCTGCGAATGGGTCGAAACGGGGTCGTGCAAAGCACGTACTAATCTATATCATATTCCTTTCTACCACATGAACTAACTTGCGACATGGTGCACCCGTCCAAATGGATGGGCCGCTAAAATATACAAGTCCCGCGTGGCAGGAACTAATTGTGGAAGAAAACTACTGAAGAAACTTGCAAGTCATGAAAAGTCAGCAAAACAATTTGGATCAGGGCAGCAACGACGAGCGAGAAAATGGCAGCACGCCAAGCATCAATAATCAGGACCAAACTACGGTCAAAAGAGCCACTACGGGCTAAAATTCGGTCAGGACGACCACGAAGCACTGAGTCACGAGTACTAGTGCCACAATGGGCCAACACAGGGCCACAACGGAGGAAAAGTACCTCACAGTCAACAATGACAGCAACGGAACCACGCAAGGTTCAAAATTGGAGGCAAAGGACGCCTCGAACGGATTCTCAGCTCTGCGCCCGAAGGAACACCTACAACACTGCACGTCGTAGTTTCATGGCACGACTCCTCAGACCTCCGGCATCCGGCAAACTTCCGCCGCCCCGGGAGTGTCTCGTCATCTACTCGACCCGTAATTCCGAGGATGGAATACTTCTTCTTGTGGCCCGGAGTGTCTCGCCTTTCTCGACGAGATTATCTTCATAGCCAGAGGCTGGCAATATATCAGCCGGTCTCTTCACCGCCATTGATTTTCCCTTGTCAATGAGCGCATGGAAAGGGGAGAGCGAAGACAGCGGCAGACAAGAACACATCGCCACTCACACTCGTCCCCAAACCACAAGACACAACTACACAATTCCATATTCGTATATTCATATTCAATACAAGCCCGGGTCATCGCACTGATGAGACCCAACCCGGGCAAAACCCTCGTCTGCGAATGGGTCGAAACGGGGTCGTGCAAAGCACGTACTAATCTATATCATATTCCTTTCTACCACATGAACTAACTTGCGACATAAAGCATTGAAATGCAGTTATACAAATGCGCTCAAAAACCTGATGTTTCCTTTTTTTCACAGATAATTTGTTTACTTGATTTCAGTGATAATCTACAGCTCGTTGGTTCCGACAACTGCACGTGGAGTTGCTGTCAAAAAGAACAAGGAAGAAATGATTTCACCAAGGTGGGTATACATTTATCTTATTATATAAAGGAGAAGTGTTTAAAGGCTTGGATGTCCGCAACGGAGTCCTTTCATTAAGTTTTCGGCAATACACAATGGGAACGAAACACAAAAATCAATGTCTCATGTGCGGTTCGAACCCTCGACCTCTCTTTATTGTTAGCGCTCTGCCAGTGTGTTGAGCCGTTGCCAAATATCTTCGTACTTTTTCTTTTAAAGGGTCAGGCCCATTTCAAATTACCCCTATTTTTGATGACTCCATCTCCGTTTCAAATATAGTAGGCTGAATTTTTTTCTAATTTTCAGTCGCAATATTCACGCAGTTTTCAGCAATTTACCATGGCCAGTCATACACAACAATCAATCGCAGTTGTCACGCCTATTTGCGCTGATTGGCCAATATCGCAATTGCCACGCCCAATAGAGTATATTGCCCAATTAGCGCCGAGGGGCGTGACAACAGCGATATATAGTTGGGCCATGGTAAATTGCTGCATATTGCGTGAATTTTGCGCTTGAAAATTAGAAAAATATCGTATCCTACTATACTTGACATGAAGAATGAGATGGAATCATCAAAATCAGGGGTCATTTGCAATGGGCCTGACCCTTTAAAACGTTTATAAATTAATTTTAGATTCTGAGCGGCGTAAATGGCGTAGAAGATCGAATGTCAATCGTATGGGAACGTGGAGTACATTCTGGAAAGATGAATCCGATGCGATTTGTGGCTATCACGAGGTAAGCGCAAGCTAGGGTGTGCGAAGGGTACATCATTCTGCGTGGCGCACCTATAGCGCACTTGTGGCGCTCCAGCCGCGCCGAGTCCAAAAAGCTTCGCTTGACGCTTTTTTTGGTTGTTGAGCCACGCTGTTTGAACGTTACACCGCTCAGTCATTGTCCCAAGTAATTTTTCAGCCAATTTCACTAATAAACCTGCGAGTTTCTCGACCAAAACAGAACAACTATACACAACTAGTCAGATAAAAACAATAGAACTGAAATCTAATGCATTGATAATTTTGTTCATGTTTTGAAAATTATTATGCACTACGATATTTCAGTACGATTTGCGCGAAGATATTGGGTATCTATCCCAGGAAAGGACGTATTGCAGTTGGTTCGGACGCAGACATTGTGATTTGGAATCACAACGCGGAGAGGACAATTTCTAAGGCACGGTGGAAAAATATAATATTCAGAGCATCTGATGACTATTTATAGGCAGCTCTGCCTTCCGTTTGGGCTATTTGCGAGGGCCTGAGGCCAGTTTCTTCAACATTTATTCTGCGCTACAAAATAGCGTGCAAAGCAGTTATCGATTTTTTTTACTTCCCACGTAAGTGTTGGTGAAACCTGCCTCATGATCACGTAATTGTACGGGCTAGACTCGAGCTTTGCTTGCAGTTGGACCTAAGCTACCAGGCATTAGGCTACCCGGACCCGGAGTAAGCTAACTCATCTAAAATCAAATTGCTCGAACCCGCTCGAACTAAGTATTATGCTGTGAAACGTGACTGCTGGGACAAGAGAGTTATGCATACGTATCATCTGTATGAGATATTTGCATTTAATGACGCTACCGTACATCCGTAATCCTAATCGTAAACATAATCATACCGTAATCACCTTATCATATCGTAATCAGTCATATCGAACAACTGTTTAGGAAACGCATCACCAGGCAGTTGACTTCAACATTTTTGAGGGAGAAAAGGTACATGGCGTGGCTGAAGTCACCATAGCAAGGGGAAAAGTGGGTTTCAGCACTGTTATGCCATTTTATTCTTGGTCATACGAAGGAGCTCTGAATATAAAGACATCTCTCTGAGTACATCTTGGAACAAGCAAGTAGGTATTGTAAATAAGTTCATCATTGAGAAAACGTGTGTTCGGCATCACTCTCGTGCGCCGTCGCTGAGCGCACCACGACGCCCTGGATTACGTGGAAACATTTCAAATTTTCAATCTTGTACAAGCATTGGTAACTGTTCTGAAGTGGTACGACAGCCTATTTTGAAACGTTGCCGGCCTCTGTGTCTCGATGCAGCGTATTCAAAGTACTGACGAATACCACATTTGATAGCATAGTTGGTCAAGTCACGTTTCAAATACCGGCTGCCGTATCGTTTTAAAAACATATGCGTTTGAACAGATTGTCTGGAATCGTGGTCAACTCTTGGTGAAAAAAGGAGCTGGAAAATTCCTTTCATTATCACCATTTGTCACTTTTGTCTTCGGGGCTGTGGAGCAACTGGTTTTAAAGGGAGAGGCCCACGAGAAAAAAGTTTTCCTCAATTTACTTGCACAGAATGTCCGGAATTTCAGAAATGCTACTGTGAAAACAGCATTTCTTTGCACCTAGAACTCACAGAGTTATTCCCCGGGAAACAGTTCGGCCAGGTACCGTAGTCAGAAAGGTTAAAATACGTTTTTACGGTTTATATACATCCATTAGCATTCTTTCTCTACACAGCAATTGTTAAACGAATGAAGAACATTGCTACCATTATAACAAAACGCTTCCAATATTGTAATGCCCTAAAAGCGCAAAAATTGATTCTGATTACGGTAGCTGGCCGAACAGTTTGCCGAGGAATAACTGTGCAAGTTTTAGGCGTAAAGAAATGCGGTTTTCACAGTAATATTTCCGAAATTCCGGACATTCTGTGCAAGTAAACTAAGAAATACTTTTTTCTCGTGGGCCTCTCCCTTTAAAGCGTTATAACACCGGTTTCTGAAAAGTGCATGCAAATTAAAATAGGCGAACAAGAGGTCAGTATTTTGCATACACTACATAGAAACACAACGGCCGGCATACGGTTCAAAACGGCTATCATCGGACGACTAAAATGAGCTCATTTGTTGATGATACTCGTTCATTGGAATACTTGGATCAAAAATATTGATACCTTGCAGGTGAAAAGTGATTTTTCAGCGACAAATACCACGATCTGTACAACGCGAAAATAAACCTAATTAATGTTTAAAAGAATTCTTTGAATAAAATACTTATTTTCTCAAAATGTGTGCATTTTGCTGATGCTGTCCGTATAATAACCACTAATTTCAAGTGTAAACTAACAACTAACATTTATATTGTGTAAGACCGAATGTATTTTCACTATACCGATTGTATTTTCATTTGGATTGTTTTTTTTTATCAGTAAATTGTAAGAGAAAGACAATATGTATACAGTATACAATATTTATATCATTTCGTATACATGAGTAATATGCAATTAGGTTTATGTGCAAGAAGAGAGAATGGAGAGAAGATATACGCGTTACGTGGTCGTATAGTATAGTCCAATAGTTGAAGTTTTTTGAAGAATCACGCAGTTTGCAGCCAATCTTGTGCGAATATTGAGAGATGAATCTGAAATAAATAAACATCCCAATCATGAATCATACAAGGCAATCACAGGTGATCCCTCCTGCACGTCCACAGGCGCGCAGCGCGGAAATGCGTTACTGCGTCCGCGAAAAAGAGATGCCTTTTTAACATGGGAAAGGCGGAGACGCAGAAACGAGGTTTCTCTGTGTCTCGAATTTTTCAAATTTGCAAATTTGCAATCTCTTCCCGCGGACGCCGCTACGCATTTCCGCGATGCACGCCTGAGGACCAGAGTAGCCCGAACACGCAGATGTCGAACAATTTGTAGTCTGAAACTCGTCGCCTAATGCTCAGAACCTCTGCGGTACAAGTCATAAGAAAAACTTTGCATTTGAACCCCTTGACTAAATGCGCACTCGTCGCCTACTGCCTAGACCTCTGCGAAACATGTCATACGCAAAAGTTTAACGCCCTAGAATAAAGGGGCATGCTTTTAAAGCATACTATTTATTTCTTTTTTCATACTTTATTTTTTAGTTCTTTCTCATGGTTTGCTTTTATTGTTAGTTCTTTACCAGTTAGGCTTTTGGTTTATTATAACCACATAATTGGACTATTGTTGGGGCTTCTTCAAGAAGCGACAACAACGTAACCTTATGTATTATTAGTAAAAAAACACACCATTGAAGAGTGGGAGGGGGGGGGCTTCCATAGCTGTAGAGAGTCGGGAAAGACCCGTCCCTATTTTTACTTTCGTAGTTTGGACGTTTGTAGTCTGTAGGTTGGTCGTTTGATACGCCTAAAATGTAAAAACGAAACCAATTTGTTTTAATTAATCCTATCGCAGAAATGAACAAAATTCCTTTAATTAATTGTACCAAGCATGCTACGAAAAATGAACGCTTCAATGGTTTAGTATAAGTAAGCCAACTTCGTTTATTCAAAGCATGTATTTTTGCTCGCATAAACATGGAGGAGTTCACAAAATATACTTCGCTCATGGAAGGCTATGGAAGGTCGTCTCAGGCGCCGCTAGCCGACTGGCTAGATTAGAGTAATAAATAACAAACCTTCTACCATGCGGAAAAGTGACGCTTGCAGTGAAGAAAAAAGGCTTCGAAGTCGGGCGGGCCTATATTGCAGCATCCCTCATTCGATAAGGTGAAGAGCCGCATCTAAATTAGACAAGCGACAGAAACATACTATTCTTACTATTATAATAGGTAGAATCTTCGAGCTTATACGACTCCCGGTAATAATAATAAAAATATATGTGGTACCCCATGCGCGCTAGGCAGGAAGCTGGCGCGGGACGAGCACACACTACACTAGAAGTGTGGAACTCGTATTCGGCAGGCGCCCCGCAGCAGCCATCTTCCCCTACCTATCTAAACTAAACTAAACTAAATATTTTAACTAGAGTGCCACGCTGCTTCATGACTAATAATAAAAATATAAGTGGTACCCCATGCGCGCTAGGCAGGAGACTGGCGCGGGACGAGCACACACTACACTAGAAGTGTGGAACTCGTATTCGGCAGGCGCCCCGCAGCAGCCATCTTCCCCTACCTATCTAAACTAAACTAAATATTTTAACTAGAGTGCCACGCTGCTTCATGACTAATAATAAAAATATGAGTGGTACCCCATGCGCGCTAGGCAGGAAACTGGCGCGGGACGAGCACACACTACACTAGAAGTGTGGAACTCGTATTCGGCAGGCGCCCCGCAGCAGCCATCTTCCCCTACCTATCTAAACTAAACTAAACTAAATATTTTAACTAGAGTGCCACGCTGCTTCATGACTAATAATAAAAATATATGTGGTACCCCATGCGCGCTAGGCAGGAGACTGGCGCGGGACGAGCACACACTACACTAGAAGTGTGGAACTCGTATTCGGCAGGCGCCCCGCAGCAGCCATCTTCCCCTACCTATCTAAACTAAACTAAACTAAATATTTTAACTAGAGTGCCACGCTGCTTCATGACTAATAATAAAAATATAAGTGGTACCCCATGCGCGCTAGGCAGGAACTGGCGCCGGGACGAGCACACACTACACTAGAAGTGTGGAACTCGTATTCGGCAGGCGCCCCGCAGCAGCCATCTTCCCCTACCTATCTAAACTAAACTAAATATTTTAACTAGAGTGCCACGCTGCTTCATGACTAATAATAAAAATATGAGTGGTACCCCATGCGCGCTAGGCAGGAAACTGGCGCGGGACGAGCACACACTACACTAGAAGTGTGGAACTCGTATTCGGCAGGCGCCCCGCAGCAGCCATCTTCCCCTACCTATCTAAACTAAACTAAACTAAATACTTTAACTAGAGTGCCACGCTGCTTCATGACTAATAATAAAAATATAAGTGGTACCCCATGCGCGCTAGGCAGGAAACTGGCGCGGGACGAGCACACACTACACTAGAAGTGTGGAACTCGTATTCGGCAGGCGCCCCGCAGCAGCCATCTTCCCCTACCTATCTAAACTAAACTAAATATTTTAACTAGAGTGCCACGCTGCTTTATGATTAATAAAAATATATGTGGTACCTCCCCAGCGAAGAATAAGTCACGACATCACACTCAATTACGTAACAAAAAAGAAGCGAACAAAATTCCCACATTAGAATTAGACCTACACCCCATGTCGCGCAAGACCCCCGTATATAATATATCATGTCATCGTACGCAACAAAAATGAAATGAATAAGATTCACCGCTTCTGGTTTCCTGTAGAGTTCTGCGCCTGCACTGCTGAGCTCTTCTCAGTCGACCCGAGCGAGGTTGTAGACCAGTTGAGCAGAGAAGTCGAGCGCTATCTGAAAAAATCTCATTACGTATTCAGTTGAAATTTTCCAGTCTCGTATAGGAGTTTTACATTTACACAGAGCTTCAGCAATGAAAAGGTGAAAAGGAAGAAGGCAAGTTATGCGCACGCACAGGAAACATCGAGCATAAACTTGGCGAAACTTGGCGAACAACATCTGTGTAGCCTAAGAGGGAGCTAAGAGGGAGAGAGGGAGGGAGGAGCAGGGGAGAGAGCGAGGGAGGCAGAGACGGAGGGAGGAAGAGAGAGACAGAGCTTGGTTGACAAAGGAGACTAGGAGACGTTGTGGTTGGGAATGAATAAACTATGAAGATGAATGTCATAGTGGGGGCGGAGTCTCACTTTGGGGTCAAGGTGACAGGTGCAAATGGTATGGGAACAACATCTGCGTCGCCTGAGGCTGAGGGAGAGAGAAAGAGGGAGGGGCAGGGGAGAGCGCGAGGGAGGCAGAGACGGAGGGAGGAAGAGAGAGACAGAGTTGGGTGTTTGAACCTTATCATCGCGTCACGCTAAACAACCCACCTTTAACAAACTAAACAATAACGAATAATAAAGCAGTAATAGAAAGGATGCTAAGCCCTTTACAGTGAAATCAACTGACCAATTTCCTTCATGTGATGTCCAACTGTCCAGGTACAGGATTCGTATGGATCCTTGTGATCGTATGTGTACGACTTCCAAATTGGGGTAATCATCGGCGCATCCAATCAAATCATCCTAAAATATAATAGATTAATACGCAGTAACCATCCATATAGACTGTCATATGAATACAAGTGGTTAACAAAACAATTACTGATGAGACTTGAAACGTGTAATGGGGAAAAATCGGTGTGATTCTGTCAATACTACCGTATTTCTATACGAAACTTGCATATATGATACGAAAAATTAAAGAAATATTCTCGTGTAGTTCCACTGTAAATTTTCCCTATACTTGGAAACCCCATTATTACTGACAAGCAGATGACGCCGCACACAACGAAACGCTCAAAAGAAGATCTCGTCTTTCAAAGTACCTCGTTCACGGGCTTGCAATCCTCCGGTCGCACTCCATGTTTGATGGCGGCGGAGCTTCTTTCCTCCTCCGTTTTGGATAAGCCGGCGGATTGTGTTCACGAGGATGCCGTCCGTCAAATGTTAAGCGACCACGTACTAAAGGGATATGATAAAGGTCTAGGCAACTGGCAATGAGTAAAACTATACGCTGAATGTTACTACACTTGAAAAGGACGAGAAAAAAGGATTAATATTGTTCTCATATAGTGGGGCGCCCAAAGGACAAACAAGAATATGGTGATTAGCGATTCTTATATGAGAATGTTCGAACTAGAAGAGAACAATAAGAAACGCAACGGCGCAAGTATTTCGCACGCAATAGTGGTCCTCCACTACCATACTGTTTTCAAAAATGACAACGGGCGCCCAAAGGAGAAACAGATGTATGAGTGATTATCGATTCTTATAGGTTAGCAGTAGAAGATCGAAGGGATTTCGCGCGCGAATTGGTGGCCCGCCCACTACCAGATACCCTACACCTACAAATTCCCAATGGCAACGCCTCAGGGTGTAAGTGACCTACCGGCGGATGGTTCACGCACTGGTGAAACTCCGCGCCAGCGGCGGACACAAAATAAAAGTCCATACAGACTTACAGACTGCTTGCATAAAATAGGATAAGAAAATAGAATAATAAGGAATAGAACATGGTGATTTTAAAAATTAGGAGGAATTGAGCGTTGTATGTATAGACAAATAAAATCAGACTAAATAACATATTTAAAGCGAAATACCGGTCGGTTTTTGAAACGCATCACAAATATCAGCATTCTTATGCAGTTATGCTAAAAGGGGTCTATTGGGGTCTAGTTTTTTTTTCAGATTTATTCTCATTTGCATATGAAGCATAGGGCGCATTCGATCGAGTTGGGCAAAATGCATAAATTTCGCGAAATATTCTGTTCGAGTTGATAGGGTGAGAGAGTATTGACAAATAAGAGGGCCCAGGAAAAAAATATTTTCAAGGCTCTGCGTCTCTCACATGAGAGTGATATTTCGCAGCGCGCTGACACTGCCTAACAGTGAACTCGAACTGATTATTTCGCATTTTGCCCAACTCGAATGCGCCCATAGGAAAGCAGGGAGTACTCGATGCGTTTCAAAAACCGGCCGGTATTTTGCTTTAAAACATATTGCGCATTGCCTCAAAAATAACCATTATTTCACTTTAAATTTGCGATAGCAGCCGAGCAATTGTCGCGCGATGAAGACAGGGTGTACTGTACGACGGGGCGGCGCTCGAGATTATGCACAGATTACGCACGGTGGATGCACGAAACAGTATTTACCGTACTCTGAATCGTCGCGGGAGGGTATAAAACGCGGTCCGCGGTCCTGCGGTCTGCGGTCTGCGGTCCGCGGTCTGCGGTCCGCGGTCCGCGGTCCATCAGCCTGCGTCGCGGTTGAAACTGAATTTTTACATGTAAACCGCAACGCGCTTCAATAAGTATTAATTTTGCAATAGTTTTGCATCATGCGATTCATTTCTCCGAGGACAGGTCTAAATTAACCCAAATTTGTGTACTTTGCCAACTTATCAAAACGCGAGACTCCTAAGAACGAACTGAAAAGCCTTTTGGGAATATTGAAATTTTCTTTTCCTTTTCTGAATTATTGACGCAATATATTTGTGTGCAACATGATGACTTGAGGTGGGCCATTCAGCCGAGACGTAGAAAAGTTATGTCGGATCTGTTTGACTTGCCGCAAAACTGAGCTCCCTCTCTCCTCTCTCTATACCGGAAAGGCGACTTGAGATATTCTAATTTTCGTTGCGTTCAAACATAACGTCAAACTTTTTTTTGTTAGTGTAAAAGAGTGCCAGGGCCCAGGGCTCCTTACTGTTAGAATATTCTCATGTAAAAGAACGAGGTGTGTCTTCATTAGTAAAGATGTTCACAGTCTTTCATAAGTATACCCTATTTTCGTGCGTGCTGCGTGCTGCGGGGTATTCTCAATCTTACATGACAATTGGGAAACTTAGCGTGTGGAAGAAATCATTCTATCATGGAAAGTCGCCTCAGGCGGCGTTATCCGTCTGGTAAGATATAAAGGGGAAGAGGTTTTCACGGATTTTGTTTGTTTGTATATCACAAAGAAAGCCTTTAACGTTTCGATAACTCAAAATCCAAATGTAACATACAAAAGCTTGGGGGCGTACAGTCTCAAATGAGCCCGCCAAGCATCACATCCCTTCTCAATTAACAGTCGAGCTCTCTACCTGTTAAAGCGAAATACCGGCCGGTTTTTGAAACGCATCGAGTACTCCCTGCTTTCCTATGCTTCATATGCAAATGAGCATAAATTTGAATAAAAAATATACCCCAATAGACCCTTTTTAGCATAACTGCATAGGAATGCAGAAATTTGAGATGCGTTTCAAAAACCGGCTGGTAGTTCGCTTTAAGCTGTGTCAGCTTATGATACGAGTAACTCTCTGCTAAGGGCACTTTCAAACTTTCAACAGCAAACTTGCGTGGTGCAATTAGTGTCAACGAGAATCCAGAATCACATAATTATTCGTTTCCACAATCAGAAATGACTTGACAGAGTGGAGTATGGGCAAGGGCCACGGGTTTTACAGAAAAGGAGAAAGAGAGAAAAAGAGAGAGAGGCGAGAGAGAAAGAGAGAGAGAGAGAGAGAGAATAGACAGACGATAGAGAGGCGAAAGAGGGCAGAGAGGAGAAAATAAAGAAAGATAGAGAGAGCGAGAAATGAATTTGCAAACGTGTG
>JAANDG010001117.1:0-13714 GCA_036852015.1 Pelodera strongyloides | reverse complement strand
CGATTTTTGAAAGTAAGTTGGACGCGGTATTCTCGTGTTAAACGTTGGGGCTGTCAATCATGGTCCTGCAGTCGGCTGTGATCCCACTGAAGATAGTGCGCTTTTTTGGGTGTCAGGGTACCGTAGTTAAAGCGAGATACCGGCCGGTTTTTGAAACGCATCGTGGACAACCGAATTCTTTCGTATTTACGCTAATTTGCTCGAATTTAGCTCGATTTACCCTAATTTATGTTCATTTGGATATGCTGCATAAGAATGCTGGTGAACTCGATGCGTTTCAAAAACCTTCAACTATTTCGATTTAAAGCGAAATACCGGCCGGTTTTTGAAACGCATCGACTACTCCTTGCTTTCATATGCTTCACATGCAAATGATCATAAATTAGAATAAAAAATAGACCCCAATAGACCCCTTTTAGCATAACTGCATAAGAATGCTGATATTTGAGATGAGTTTCAAAAACCTTCAACTATTTCGATTTAACTATTTTTGGGGGCTTTGCATGACAATACCAAGTTGAATATTTTGAATTTTATGGGGTTTCCATGTATGCGATTCGCACCTGCGAAAATGTCAAACCGCTGTCCATGTTCAAGTCATTTTACATGCATGTCAACTGCCTACCGTAACCCATGCGAATCGCACGTTTGACATGGTCCTGCAGCGAAAGTGTATCAGATCCATACTAGATCCGTACTATTTTGAAATAGATCCATACTAAATCCAAAATCGCTGCGGGACCCTGTCATTTACATCGACTCAAACATGGACAGCGGTTTGTCATTTTCGCAAGTGCGAATCGCAAACATGGAAACCCCATAACTATTAAATTGAATTTTACTATTTTTTCATTTTCATTTTCAGAGATCTTCTCGCCAAATCTGCCATATTTATTCAAATAATCGAAGGGAGTCCATGCGCCTCGTTTATTCCGAAATATGTACGTTTCTTTATATGTATAATAGATTTGGAACGATGATGTCTTTTTACTGAGTAAGTCTGGAAACTGTAAATACCACGAGAATTAATAAGCACGACATATTATATGAATATTACTGAAGGATAGGGGAAAAATGGAAATCGTTATTGGGTTCACCTCCTGTAACTCGTGTGAGCAATATGCTACTAATATTGAATATTGGAGCCGTTCCTCGCGAGATGATTTTGAGATGTTTTGCAGCAAGCTGTCACTCTTTTCTTATAAACCTCAAGATTATCGTTACATGTGGCTTAATTTGCCAACCTTCTCATCATCATTCAATAAATTATTATTATTATTTCCTTTGTTATTTTGAAAAGAATGTTCGTTACTTACCGAGCCCAAGGAACCAGCATTGTCTGTAGGCATTCTGCACCTCCTGGCCTGACAGCAATCCTATAATGCATTTATATTTTCCCTTTAGGATGTCAACGTCGTGCGTCTACAACTTCAGGACTTGGAGCGGGAAGCAACTGCTCTTAACAGACCACCCACAGTCACGAATTATTTCACAATTGTATTGAGGAAGATGGTCGAACAAGTACTGACTTTATTTGCAAAGGTAAGACATTCGTGAGATCAGAGGCCGTATTCACCAACATGCAGGGACCCCTCCCTGGCCTCCCCAGGGAGCTAAAGAGTGCTTAGAGAGTGCGCGAGCAGAAGAGATTCAGAGCGTTTGTGGACTTAGGGAGGGGGGCTACCTCCGTGTTGGTGAACACCGCCTCAGATAAACCGCTAAATAAGAAGTGGTCCCAGTTTACACCAACCGTAATCGCTGAAACGGCGCAGTGTTCGAATAAGGACACACGGCCAGCCCAATGCACTCTATGTTTTTTTTTTTGTCTTTTTATCGCGTTATGGTGCGCTGCGGCGGCGGAAAAATCAGGTGCGCCTACATCTCGCCGCGCTAGGCACCCCTTTGCGAAAAACTGGCGAAGTTTCGGTGAAGTCCTACATTTCGCTGAGCGTACTTTTCGCGCCAGGTTTCGCAGCGCAAAGTATGAAAATTTGTTATTTATTTTTAATTCCCAATACTTTAAAGATCATCTCTCGCTACATGTGTGAATGTGTGAATAAGGACCGGCTGCTTGTGATTGCCCTAGAACATCTCATTCATTTGGTGCTATTCGGTGATGAGCTCTCCTTGGAGACAATACATGTGAGTTCTCCTTAAAGCAGTATAACAGCCGGTTTTTGAAGCGTGCGTTGGACAACTGCATGGTTCTGTGCCCGTCTGAACCGGTTGGGAACAGATTTTTCATTACATGTAATTGACCAGTTGAAGCTTTACAAACCTCGTGCACCTCCACTTTAACTATTTGTCTAAAATCAATATTCCAGAATGGTGTTGTCAATTCGCTTCTGAAATTCCTTCGGCAGACCTCAACTCCGCCTGATTGCCGTCGACTTCTGCTAAGGGCCTTAGCCGTGCTCTGCGGCGTATCCAAAGGATGTCTACAACTGTTGTCGGTAAGAGAATTTTTTTGTATTTCAGGTATTTTATTATAGAGAGAGAGGAGAGGGAGAAGAGAGAGAGAGAGAGAGCAACACAGAGAGAGGCACAGAGATATCTAGCCTGCTTCCAAACAAATTAAAAAAACCTTTTCAGCTCGGTGGTCTCGAAGTGGTTTTGACCGAACTCTGTGGCCCAGATATCCCATGTTCTATTGAAGCGGCTGGGGTCCTCACACAACTCACAAATCCACAACATTCCTTTGTACAATTAAATAATCTGGGAGCAATCATTCAACGCTTGCTAGGTGAGTCGAGATTTTAAAGCGGTTGACACGTGGTTTTGAGTCTTACATTGTGCGTAATTTTGAGCAGTTCCGGCACATATCATTCCGTTTTTCAAAGATTTTTATTAGTTATTCTATGATATATTTTCAGACGTAATTGATCTCTGTGAAACAGCTGAGTCACTCCTTTTGTGCACGGCTGCATTGGCTAATTGCTCACTGCAGGTATGTAAATTACATTGCTAGCCTTCATGCTTACCTTCAAAAAAATTACGGAAAATAAGACAAATTTGGAGACCACGGTCAAATAAAAGTAATCAATTAGTGAACAGCGACACTGATTCCTATTGAGAGTTTACCGGGTTCTGTGATCAAAAGTGATTAGATTTTTTCACACATTCAAAAGGTTTCCCTAAGCCTAAGAGATTGCCCCTCACAACACAGTATACTAACAACGGTCCTATACTAACGGGGTTTGCAGAATGCTGAAAATCTACCGTGTCTTGGAACACGAGAATTTTTCTTAATTTTTCATATTATATATGCAGGTTTCGTGCAGAAATACGGCAGTATTGACAGAATCGCACCGAATTTTTGGGAATGCTTGCTCACCCCAGTTAGTACGTATTTCTAGGACCGGGGAGTGCGCGTTTCATCTGACCAATAAATAATTAAAGTGCTAATTTCCATGAAAAATAACTGGGACTCCTGTGTCTTATTAAAATAACTGGGACTGTTTTCTTATAAACGAACCTCAAGCTAATCGTTACATGTGGCTTAATTTGCCAACCTTCTCATCATCATTTTATATGATGCACGCTTATATACTTTATATAATGTGTCAATAAATTATTATTATATTATTTACTTTTCAAGTAATGCTTTGACATTTCTCAAATTTTCAGGACACCCACTCGGTAGATCTTTTCTACCGTCACAATGCTGTGTGCAGGCTGATCGCCGCGTATAACAAACATAACTGTAGTACGATATTTGTACAAGAGCAGGTGTGATCTTGTTTATTTTCATGTTTTTCTGGTTAAAGCGGTATCACATCCGGTTTTTGAAGCGGATTTTGGATAACTTCTATTTCATACTTTATATGTAAACGAGTATGATTAGAACAAAAAATCGAGCAGATGATGAAATAAAATTTGCTTTTAAAGTTCAAAAACCACGTGCCATACCCCTTTAATATTACACCGAACATAATATTGTTCACTTCAGTTGGTCACCATACTGTCCCGAATGGCGGCTCGTCACTTTGAAGAGGCGCTGATTGCACAAGGAGCCATTCCCGTACTACTCGAAATGCTTACTGTAACGGATACCGTACACGCGGATTACTGTAGGAGGATACGGTTTGTTGTTTGGGAATGGGACTGTTATAACGTTAGTTGCAAACAGGCAAATCAGACAGCTCAGTGGTGCGCACCACACTAGCACGGTTGAATATACTATGTATTGAGAGACTCAGGTTCACTAGCGAATATTGTAAAACCCTTATCTGATGCGGTTTGAGCCGTGTGCATATAAGCATGAAATCACACTGTGCTGCCAAAGAATGACCAGTAATCTTAAGCTGAGTCTGACCCTAAGGTGATGACTTGATCAAACATCTACTCTAGTAGACGATAACTTTCACGCAAAGTCATTTATGAATGAAGATGAGCCATTCATGTTCGTAACTTCTCTAGTTCAGGTACAAGGCCGCTGTATGCATTGGAACCCTCGCGGCTACTGGAGTTGGCCTAAAAGCACTATATAATAATCAAGGTTTGTGTTGTATAGACAATTGTTTAATAATCATTCAGTTAAGTACTCTGGTCCACGTGCGGTTTCCACTTCGTAGATTCATAGGAAATGAGTGAAAAAATGTGGTGACGGTTCACTGGTTTTCTTCGTGGGCCAGCCCATTTCGTGGCAATGTGTTGACCAGGTTTAAAGCGAAATGCGGGCCGGTTTTTGAAACGCATCGTAGACAGCTGATTCCTTACGAATTCAAGTAAATTTGCTCGAATTTAGCTCGATTTTTTATTCTAATTTATGCTCATTTGCATAAGCTGCATAATGCATAAGAATGCTGATGTACTCGAAGTGTTTCAAAAACTGGCCGGTATTTCGCTTTAGGGCGCATTCGAGTTGGGCAAAATGCACAAATTTCGCGAAATAATCAGTTCGAGTTGACTGTTAGCCAGTGTTAGCGCGCTGCGAAATATCCCGCTCATATGAGAGACGCAGAGTCTTGGAAATATTTTTTTCCTGGGCCCTCTTATTTGTCAACAATCTCTCACCCTATCAACTCGAACTGATTATTTCGCGGAATTTGCGCATTTTGCCCAACTCGAATGCGCCCTTAATAGCAGACCGTCATCAAGTGGTCACACCGCAGTTGGCATGAGAATACAGTTGTCGACTGTCATACTGTCCATTTGTCATAAGTCAACTTTCGTTTCATTTCAGCCTACGCGATTCTCTGTCACGTGATGAAAATGGAGAATTCGGCATCAAATCCTCTGGGAATGATTTGCTCCAATATTCGTAGCAAGCTGGAAAACAAATATCAAGTTGAAAGCGCTGTTTAGAATATATAGGAAATCGAACCGTGCACCTGGGTGGTCTAAGGTCTGTGTCTGTATGGGTGGTCTTGGCTCCGTCCTACGCTGTCCAATCTATACGCTGGCTGTGTCAGTCTTACCTTTAGTCTGGTGAGATGATAAGGTTAGGTCTTCATTGAGGCCGTATTCACCAACAAAGAAGGAGCCATCCCTAGGCGCTGAATCTCTTCTGCTTTCGCACTCTCGACACATTCTGCTTGGGGAGGCCAGGGAGGGCTCCCTGCGTGTTGGTGAATACTGCTTCTGATCATAGTACCTTTGTGAGGCTACGCCTGTTTACGGATAAGATGCCTGCTTACAGTTAGCTTCGTTCCAGAGCCAGTAGCATAACATAAGGTCCTTGGAGTTAGTGAAAGCTGGTACTCTGAAATCTAAAGGTTGAAAGTTTTGTTCACGTTTCTGACAAAATCTCAAATATTTTATTCTGGCGCCATTTTTATGGGCTTACTGTATTGGCGCCTTTCGAGATTTACTCAGTCAGCGCCAGGAGATGCCTTTCTGCGCAGAATCCCCCTTGACATGCCCTTTAATAAGCACATCATAAAGCATAATTAATTAATATACCCTATTTATCAAGTTTTTCATACGACATTTTGGTAATCACACGTTTTCAGTAAACCTGTATACTAGTCCTCCATATGTACATGACAGTTCACTTAATCATTTTTTTATTGTTTTGTTTACTATTTTTGTCCCCGATATGTCAATGTTAAAGCGAAAGAACGGCCGGTTTCTGAAACGCGTCCGGACACCAGCATTACATGCGAATTGGTATTCTGTAAATTGGTATTCTGTATGTTTGTATGTTTTATGTATTTCTTTGTTAATTAGGAATTACCATTCAGTATCTTTTTGGTCCCTCGTCAGTATACGTGCGTTGTGAAGCGCCGTGTCTTAGGGTTCCTGTTGGTTGACATTTGACATCATTATTACACTGCATGCTGTTTCTTTGTTTATTTATTTATTGTCTTCCAATAAACCATATATTATTAAATCAGCATAATCCAGAAAAAAACTCGACGCCAATTCCACCCCACTTAGCATAAATAAATAAGAATGCAGATGTCCACGATGCGTTTGAAAAACTGCCCGGTTTTTGCTTTAACATTTTTCAATTCAATTCGACTAAAAGGACCACCTATCCATATCATTTTATTGTACATACTATTGAATAAAGCTTTTTTTAATCATTGTTCTTTTTGCCATATATGGTGCAAATATCAACATCATTAAAACACTTGTAAATAAAGTGCATTTTCGTTTTGTCAATTTGCTATTTTGAACTCGGGTAAATTCATTGTTGAATACTTGGTGAACATGAAACAACAATATTGTTTGATCATCCCGAGTATATGTCATGACGGGAGACAAAAAATAAAGACAGTGCAGTATAATGGGGCTTCCAAGTATGCCAAAAACCGTGCATTTTCCTTCCAAGTATCAATCGCAAAATAGTGTGCCAATCTACCGTAATTTTTCGTAATTTTGACACATCCGCACTATAGAAAATCCGCCATCAAAGCTATTTTTTTGTTGAACAAATGGTCCAGTCGCGATCGGTCGTAAAAACTGCCTGTAGCTATTCTCGTGTAGTGCCAAGATACGGTAAATTTTTCGATACTTGCAAGGAAAATCGGGCATACTTGGAAACCCCATTTATTACCTGATCCATGGCCTGATAGACTTCGCAAGGAGCTAAACACGCCTCATATACAGGAAGTACGTTAGAGCCAATGGCACACTCATTATCCTTAATAAATCATAAATGTTTTACGCTTCGAGAACGTGCACCTTTATACAAGGGTGAAAATACACTTTCAAATTTGCTTATGACATGTTCCACTGAGGTCCTGAGAAGTAGGCCGTAGGCGAAGAGTTCCCGATGACAAATTGCTCGACGTCTTGAGGCTAGGGCCAGGAGGCTCATGATTCCCTCGCCGGGCGGTGGTTTCAAAGATGTCACGGGCGGGACTCGAACCCGCGTCGAGTGCTTTAGAGGCGAACACGCTAGCCATTGGACCCATTGTGCCTTACCTTACAATTAGAGTTTGCGCTCAAGAGAACTTACCATTAATACAGTCAACACAATGAAAACTAGACCGATGGCGCCAAACCCGGTCATACCAAAAAGATGGCTTGTTAAAAACATTTAAAGAGACAACATAGTCGGTTTTTGAATCGTCTGTTGGACAACCGCATACGTATGTTGCATGCAAATGAGTACAATTAACAGTGACGCGATTCCTTTATATAGACAATACATTAGTTTCCGTACAACCTCGACAAGTTCAATAGCGAAAAACATAATCAGAAAAAAACGTAGAGTAAATTACAGTAATAAGCCTCATTCAATTGAGATAAAAACACAATTGCCAGGCAAAAGTGAAGCTTTCGATGTAGTCGTTAATTCCCAGTTCCCACGTTTTACAACCATCAGACAATCGTCAGGAAATATCGAAATAAACTTCGTAGCTCAATTAGAGCTCAATTCCACTATGTATGTGAACCCATAATCGATCTCATTGATGAACTTTAGCTTACAGTGCACAATCTGCAATACCACAGAAGTGTGTCCGGCGAACGCTTTGCGCACATTTTGAAACTATGCTCAACGAGGTCCAAGGAAAAGAATGAGCGGCAAATGCGCCAAGACATTGCAGAAACTTCATCGGTGGGCGAGGCACGTCTTTAGTGGGCCGCTCATCTCACGCTCACACCAGTGTTGTAGTGCGCCAACTGAAACACACCTTATACCTTATACTCACCCATGCTCGAAATTGGTCCTCACTGCTGAACTGTTTCAACCCTTATCGATAAATGTCACAAAAAAAATTATTGCAATAAACCGGTCACGATCACAATAAATTATACGCGCACATTTTTTTATCGTGAAGACAACAATTTCAAAAAGTGGGCGATAAAAACGCGCGCGCTCGACTACCGTAAGACCGTGCGCGTACACCTTTGCATAGCATCTAGCATGTATAAGCAACACCAAGATCTCTAGCTAGTTCTTGACGCATCCAGGGACTAGCGATTCTTACAGATAATCTACTCATCTTCACATCATTTTAATGTACCCAGTCATCACAATAAGGCACTCGCGAGTCATTTTTTTTATGCGAGTCATTTTTATCCCTCCTGGCCCTAGCCCAAAGCCAAAGACGTCGAGCAATTGTCATTTGGAACACGTCGTCTACTGCTCAGGACCTCTGCGGAACATGTCATAAGCAAACATTGAATATGTATTTTCACCCTTGAATAAAGGTGCACGCGCTTGAGGCATACATTTTTTTATCACCTTCAAGCCTTCAATTGTCTTAATTTTCCGAAAATGTGTTCAACGACAAACCAAAAATACACAAAATGCCGTAAACATAATCTTTATTTCCTCATTTATTTCATATGATAGAACGGCTAAGAGAAAGAACAGCCAGTAATTAAACTTCATGACATTCCCTGACTAGCCAAGCATAAATCGTCCATTCTTCAAGCACAAAGTGGACTATACATCATCGGATTGTAGCCTAAACTAAAAACGTATACTTGTAACTTACAAAAGGGTATGTCACGTGTTTTCTAAAAGGCATAAAGGGGGCTGACACATCTTCTGCTTACTAAAAACAAACAACAAACGTCACCCAACACAAGTTATTGTTCACTGAACTTGGTGAAAGTTGTGATGGTTAAAGCGAGATAGCAGTCGGTTTTTGAAACGCATCTCAAATATCTGCATTCTTATGCTGTTATGCAAAGTGGGGTCTAATTGGGGTCTAGTTTTTTTCTATTTTTTTGCTCATGCATATGTTGCATAAGAAAGCAGGTACGCAATGCGTTTCAAAAGCCGGCCGGTATTTCGCTCTAATCTAGTAACGAAAAGAAACTTTAGTAAAGAAAACTAATCACCTTGAGCGCGGTCTCGAACCGGTCATCAATCGGTCTCATTTTCCCACGGGGCACACGCAAAGTCCTTTTCAAAGCATCCACATCCAAAAGCTCTGGCGATTGTACATAGGCTTGGGATACCATTTGGATTTCTTTTCCGTCATAGAACGTATGTGAATTCCAACCAACCGATGTGGCGTTACTTTCTGTAATCAATCAAGAAATGAATGACCAGGATCCTAGCCCGAAGACACCTGCGTAGCCTGAGGAGAGAGAGAGAGAGAGAGAGAGAGAGAGAGGGAGGGAAGAGAGAGAGAGAGAGAGAGAGAGAGAGAGAGAGAGAGAGAGAGAAGGAGGGGGAGGGAGCAAGGGAATTTCTCATCTGAACGCGTCGTCTGTGCTCAGGACTCAGGACCTCTGCGGACCATGTCATAAGCAAACCTTGTATTTGAACTGCCTTGAAAAAAGGTGCAGACGCTTGCAGCGTAAAAGAAATATTAAATTTTAATGATAATATGACTAATATGACAATCTACTAATTCACAATCACTAATTCGTTCCTTATATGCTATTATGAAACAGTGAACTTATTAGTTTCTTAGCTAAAAGTAAAGAGTAAAATGTGTAAGATACGGCAGCTTCCAAAAAGTGCCCCCCCCCCCACTATAATATGAAAACACACCATTGCACAGAAGCGTGGAGCCTCCTGAGCAGTAAATAGAAGAAAGAATTCCGTAGTCGTATATAACAGTTCATGAACCTAAATGGAGAGAAATAAGAGGCAAATTACGAGTTGCGGAGAAACTATTCATATGCAATTGCTTGCCATATATAATTAACAATTGCTGGCGAACCTTGGCACGTGCGGAAAGCATCACTGCGTACGGACGAAGAAGTCCTCGGAGACACAAGGGCTGACACGACTGCATCTATCATTCCATACGGTGAGCCTCCTAACCTAAATCAGACAGGAGACAGAACCACATAGAGACTCTTAGTGGCTTCACTGCTACTATTATTCATCATTAGTCTAACTACTGCAGTCTCAACAACTGGCAGGACAGGCACAATACACAAAATTTTCGAAGCGCCTGGTAGACCCCATTTCGCGCTAGGCAGGTGACTGGCGCGGGACGAGCACACACTACACTAGAAGTGTGGAACTCGTATTCGGCAGGCGCCCCGCAGCAGCCATCTTCCCCTGCCTATCTAAACTAAACTAAACTAAATATTTTAACTAGAGTGCCACGCTGCTCTATGATTACTAATAAAAATATATGTGGTACCTCCCCCCGCGTAGAATAAGTCACGACATCACACTTAATTACGTAACAAAAATGAAGTGAATAAATTCCATAGACCGACACCCCATCGCGCTAGGCAGGTGACTGGCGCGGGACGAGCACACACTACACTAGAAGTGTGGAACTCGTATTCGGCAGGCGCCCCGCAGCAGCCATCTTCCCCTACCTATCTAAACTAAACTAAACTAAATATCTTAACTAGAGGCCACGCTGCTCTATGACTAATAAAAATATATAGAAAAAGTGAATAATCACGCGGTTACCCCATGCCGCGCTAGGCAGGAACTGGCGCGGGACGAGCACACACTACACTAGATGTGTGGAACTCGTATTCGGCAGGCGCCCCGCAGCAGCCATCTTCCCCTACCTATCTAAATAAACTAAACTAAATATTTTAACTAGAGTGCCACGCTGCTCTATGCTAATAATATATGTATATAATGAAGTGAATAAAATTCCCACATGACCGCCCCATGCCGCGCTAGGCAGGGACTGGCGCGGGACGAGCACACACTACACTAGAAGTGTGGAACTCGTATTCGGCAGGCGCCCCGCAGCAGCCATCTTCCCCTGCCTAATCTAAACTAAATATTTTAAAGAGTGCCACGCTGTTTCATAACTAATAATAAAAAATACATCACCCCTGCGCGCTAGGCAGGAAACTGGCGCGGGACGAGCACACACTACACTCGAAGTGTGGAACTCGTATTCGGCAGGCGCCCCGCAGCAGCCATCTTCCCCGCCTATCTAAACTAAATATTTTAACTAGAGTGCCACGCTGCTTCTTGACTAATAATAAATAAAATAATATGAAGGTACCCCATGCGCGCTAGGCAGGAAACTGGCGCAGGACGAGCACACACTACACTAGAAGTGTGGAACTCGTATTCGGCAGGCGCCCCGCAGCAGCCATCTTCCCCTACCTATCTAACTAAATAAATATTTATAGAGTGCCACGCTGCTTCATGACTAATAAAAAATATTTACCACCCATGCGCGCGCAGGTGGCGCGGGACGAGAACTACACTCGAAGTGTGGAATAGGTCAGCAGCCACATCTAAACTAAACTCAAATACGTGCCGCGCTGCTTAATGACTATTGTACTAAAACCCCATACAACCCCATGCCGCGCTAGGCAGGTGACTGGCGCGGGACGAGCACACACTACACTAGAAGTGTGGAACTCGTATTCGGCAGGCGCCCCGCAGCAGCCATCTTCCCCTGCCTATCTAAACTGAACTAAACTAAATATTTTAACTAGAGTGCCACGCTGCTCTATGATTACTAATAAAAATATATGTGGTACCTCCCCCCGCGTAGAATAAGTGAATAAGTCACGACATCACACTTAATTACGTAACAAAAATGAAGGAATAAAATTCCCACATTAGACCGACAATGCCGCGCTAGGCACGCGGGACGAGCACCACTACACTCGAAGTGTGGAACTCGTATTCGGCAGGCGCCCCGCAGCAGCCATCTTCCCATGCCTATCTAAACTAAATAAACTAAATGCTTTAATAAAAGATTGCCCGCTGCTTCAGACTAAAACAAAACTCGAAGTGTTCGCGGCGAGGCCACAACACCCGTATTCGGCAGGCGCCCCGCAGCAGCCATCTTCCCCTGCCTATCTAAACTAAATATTTTAACTAGAGTGCCACGCTGCTCTATGATTACTAATAAAAATATATGTGGTACCTCCCCCCGCGTAGAATAAGTGAATAAAATTCCCAACTTAGACCGACACCCCATGTCGCGCAAGACCCCCGTAAATAATATATCATGTCATCCAACTCAACAAAAATGAAATGAATAAGATTCACCGGTTCTGGTTTTCTGAAGACTTCTGCGCCTGCACTGTGGAGCTCTTCTCCTCAACCCGAGGTAGTAGACCAGTTGAGTAGACAACGAGTCGAGCGCTATCTGAAAAAATATCATTACGCATTCAGTTGAAATTTTCTTCTATTCATATAGCACCGATATAAACGTACACTTTCAAGATGCAAATCAAAATAATTTAGTGAAGAATCTTGGATTATTACGCAAAGATAAACATTTGCTCAGTCTCGTATAGGAGTTTTATATTTAAGCAGAGCTTCAGCAACGAAAAGGTGAAAAGGAAGAAGGCAAGTTATGCGCACGCACAGGAAACATCGAGCATAAACTTGGCGAACAACATCTGCGTCGTCTGAGGCTAAGAGGGAGAGAGAGAGGGAGGAGCAGGGGAGAGCGCGAGGGAGGCAGAGACGGAGGGAGGAAGAGAGAGACAGAGCTTGGTTAACAAAGGAGACTAGGAGACGTTGTGGTTGGGAATGAATAAACTATGAAATAAAAAAAAGGAAGATACATATTGATACATAATATATTAAAAGGAAAGGAAGATACAAAGTGCCCATACTATGTATGGGACCCCGTTTCGACCCCAGTCGCATACGAGGAATTTTACCAAGGTGGGGTCTCGTCAACTATGAAGACGAATGTCGTCGTGGGGGCGGAGTCTCACGTTGGGGTCAAGGTCAAGGGTACAGGTGTAAATGGTATGGGAACGACATCTGCGTCGCCTGAGGCTAAGAGGGAGAGAGAGGGAGGGGCAGGGGAGAGAGCGAGGGAGGCAGAGACGGAGGAAGGAAGAGAGAGACAGAGTTGGGTGTTTGAACCTTATCATCGTGTCACGCTAAACAACCCACCTTTAACAAATTAAAAAATAACGAATAATAAAGCAGTAATAGAAAGGATGCGAAGCCCTTTACAGTGAAATCAACTGACCATTACGCCCCAATTTCCTTCGTGTGATGTCCACCGGTCCAGGTCCAGGATTCGTAGGGATCCTTGTGATCGTATGTGTACGACTTCCAAATTGGGGTAATCATCGGCGCATCCAATCAAATCATCCTAAAATTGAATAGATTAATACGCACTAACCATCCATATAGACTGTCATATGAATACAAGTGGTTAACAAAACAATTGCTGATGAGACTCGAAACGTGTAATGGGGAAAAATCGGTGTGATTCTGTCAATACTACCGCTGGCACGAAACTTGCATATATAATACGAAAAATTAAAGAAATATTCTCGTGTAGTTCCAAAATACTGTAAATTTTCGCTATACTTGGAAACCCCATTATTAGCTGACAAGCAGATGACGCCGCACACAACGAAACGCTCAAAAGAAGATCTCGTC
>JAANDG010001116.1:0-13797 GCA_036852015.1 Pelodera strongyloides | reverse complement strand
AAGGGAGAAGCTTAGCGATGAGAACTAGGTTCTCTAAGCTGAAAACGATCTATATTTCATGTCTGCAATCGGTCGTTAGCGTTCAATATGTAGTTTAAAAAAAATTCATACAGCACATACATCGATGTATGTGCTGAAAAGTATAATCTTGAAAATGAGCTTTAACCTATAAAGGGAGAAGCTTAGCGATGAGAACTAGGTTCTCTAAACAGAAAACGATCTATATTTCATGTCTGCAGTCGGTCGTTAGCGTTCAATATGTAGTTTAAAAAAATTCATACAGCACATACATCGATGTATGTGCTGAAAAGTATAATCTTGAAAATGAGCTTTAACCTATAAAGGGAGAAGCTTAGCGATGAGAACTAGGTTCTCTAGACAGAAAACGATATATACTTCATGTCTGCAGTCGGTCGTTAGCGTTCAATATGTAGTTTAAAAAAATTCATATAACACATCAATTTTGAAGTGTTCCAGCTGAAACTTGAAAATGAGCTTTAACCTATAAAGGGAGAAGCTTAGCGATGAGAACTAGGTTCTCTAAACAGAAAACGATCTATATTTCATGTCTGCAGTCGGTCGTTAGTTAGCGTTCAATATGTAGTTTAAAAAAATTCATATGTATCACGTATTTCATGTACGTGATTCAGCAGAATATATAACAAGCATATAAACTATAAAGGGAGAAGCTTAGCGATGAGAACTAGGTTCTCCAAGCTGAAAACGATCTATATTTCATGTCTGCAGTCGGTGGTTAGCGTTCAATATGTAGTTTAAAAAAATTCATACAGCACATACATCGATGTATGTGCTGAAAAGTATAATCTTGAAAATGAGCTTCAACCTATAAAGGGAGAAGCTTAGCGATGAGAACTAGGTTCTCTAAGCTGAAAACGATCTATATTTCATGTCTGCAATCGGTCGTTAGCGTTCAATATGTAGTTTAAAAAAATTCATACAGCACATACATCGATGTATGTGCTGAAAAGTATAATCTTGAAAATGAGCTTTAACCTATAAAGGGAGAAGCTTAGCGATGAGAACTAGGTTCTCTAAACAGAAAACGATCTATATTTCATGTCTGCAGTCGGTCGTTAGCGTTCAATATGTAGTTTAAAAAAATTCATACAGCACATACATCGATGTATGTGCTGAAAAGTATAATCTTGAAAATGAGCTTTAACCTATAAAGGGAGAAGCTTAGCGATGAGAACTAGGTTCTCTAGACAGAAAACGATATATACTTCATGTCTGCAGTCGGTCGTTAGCGTTCAATATGTAGTTTAAAAAAAATTCATATAACACATCAATTTTGAAGTGTTCCAGCTGAAACTTGAAAATGAGCTTTAACCTATAAAGGGAGAAGCTTAGCGATGAGAACTAGGTTCTCTAAACAGAAAACGATCTATATTTCATGTCTGCAGTCGGTCGTTAGCGTTCAATATGTAGTTTAAAAAAATTCATATGTATCACGTATTTCATGTACGTGATTCAGCAGAATATATAACAAGCATATAAACTATAAAGGGAGAAGCTTAGCGATGAGAACTAGGTTCTCCAAGCTGAAAACGATCTATATTTCATGTCTGCAGTCGGTGGTTAGCGTTCAATATGTAGTTTAAAAAAATTCATACAGCACATACATCGATGTATGTGCTGAAAAGTATAATCTTGAAAATGAGCTTCAACCTATAAAGGGAGAAGCTTAGCGATGAGAACTAGGTTCTCTAAGCTGAAAACGATCTATATTTCATGTCTGCAATCGGTCGTTAGCGTTCAATATGTAGTTTAAAAAAATTCATACAGCACATACATCGATGTATGTGCTGAAAAGTATAATCTTGAAAATGAGCTTTAACCTATAAAGGGAGAAGCTTAGCGATGAGAACTAGGTTCTCTAAACAGAAAACGATCTATATTTCATGTCTGCAGTCGGTCGTTAGCGTTCAATATGTAGTTTAAAAAAAATTCATACAGCACATACATCGATGTATGTGCTGAAAAGTATAATCTTGAAAATGAGCTTTAACCTATAAAGGGAGAAGCTTAGCGATGAGAACTAGGTTCTCTAGACAGAAAACGATATATACTTCATGTCTGCAGTCGGTCGTTAGCGTTCAATATGTAGTTTAAAAAAATTCATATAACACATCAATTTTGAAGTGTTCCAGCTGAAACTTGAAAATGAGCTTTAACCTATAAAGGGAGAAGCTTAGCGATGAGAACTAGGTTCTCTAAACAGAAAACGATCTATATTTCATGTCTGCAGTCGGTCGTTAGCGTTCAATATGTAGTTTAAAAAAATTCATATGTATCACGTATTTCATGTACGTGATTCAGCAGAATATATAACAAGCATATAAACTATAAAGGGAGAAGCTTAGCGATGAGAACTAGGTTCTCCAAGCTGAAAACGATCTATATTTCATGTCTGCAGTCGGTGGTTAGCGTTCAATATGTAGTTTAAAAAAATTCATACAGCACATACATCGATGTATGTGCTGAAAAGTATAATCTTGAAAATGAGCTTCAACCTATAAAGGGAGAAGCTTAGCGATGAGAACTAGGTTCTCTAAGCTGAAAACGATCTATATTTCATGTCTGCAATCGGTCGTTAGCGTTCAATATGTAGTTTAAAAAAATTCATACAGCACATACATCGATGTATGTGCTGAAAAGTGAAAAGTATAATCTTGAAAATGAGCTTTAACCTATAAAGGGAGAAGCTTAGCGATGAGAACTAGGTTCTCTAAACAGAAAACGATCTATATTTCATGTCTGCAGTCGGTCGTTAGCGTTCAATATGTAGTTTAAAAAAATTCATACAGCACATACATCGATGTATGTGCTGAAAAGTATAATCTTGAAAATGAGCTTTAACCTATAAAGGGAGAAGCTTAGCGATGAGAACTAGGTTCTCTAGACAGAAAACGATATATACTTCATGTCTGCAGTCGGTCGTTAGCGTTCAATATGTAGTTTAAAAAAATTCATATATAACACATCAATTTTGAAGTGTTCCAGCTGAAACTTGAAAATGAGCTTTAACCTATAAAGGGAGAAGCTTAGCGATGAGAACTAGGTTCTCTAAACAGAAAACGATCTATATTTCATGTCTGCAGTCGGTCGTTAGCGTTCAATATGTAGTTTAAAAAAATTCATATGTATCACGTATTTCATGTACGTGATTCAGCAGAATATATAACAAGCATATAAACTATAAAGGGAGAAGCTTAGCGATGAGAACTAGGTTCTCCAAGCTGAAAACGATCTATATTTCATGTCTGCAGTCGGTGGTTAGCGTTCAATATGTAGTTTAAAAAAATTCATACAGCACATACATCGATGTATGTGCTGAAAAGTATAATCTTGAAAATGAGCTTCAACCTATAAAGGGAGAAGCTTAGCGATGAGAACTAGGTTCTCTAAGCTGAAAACGATCTATATTTCATGTCTGCAATCGGTCGTTAGCGTTCAATATGTAGTTTAAAAAAATTCATACAGCACATACATCGATGTATGTGCTGAAAAGTATAATCTTGAAAATGAGCTTTAACCTATAAAGGGAGAAGCTTAGCGATGAGAACTAGGTTCTCTAAACAGAAAACGATATATACTTCATGTCTGCAGTCGGTCGTTAGCGTTCAATATGTAGTTTAAAAAAATTCATACAGCACATACATCGATGTATGTGCTGAAAAGTATAATCTTGAAAATGAGCTTTAACCTATAAAGGGAGAAGCTTAGCGATGAGAACTAGGTTCTCTAGACAGAAAACGATATATACTTCATGTCTGCAGTCGGTCGTTAGCGTTCAATATGTAGTTTAAAAAAATTCATATAACACATCAATTTTGAAGTGTTCCAGCTGAAACTTGAAAATGAGCTTTAACCTATAAAGGGAGAAGCTTAGCGATGAGAACTAGGTTCTCTAAACAGAAAACGATCTATATTTCATGTCTGCAGTCGGTCGTTAGCGTTCAATATGTAGTTTAAAAAAATTCATATGTATCACGTATTTCATGTACGTGATTCAGCAGAATATATAACAAGCATATAAACTATAAAGGGAGAAGCTTAGCGATGAGAACTAGGTTCTCCAAGCTGAAAACGATCTATATTTCATGTCTGCAGTCGGTGGTTAGCGTTCAATATGTAGTTTAAAAAAATTCATACAGCACATACATCGATGTATGTGCTGAAAAGTATAATCTTGAAAATGAGCTTCAACCTATAAAGGGAGAAGCTTAGCGATGAGAACTAGGTTCTCTAAGCTGAAAACGATCTATATTTCATGTCTGCAATCGGTCGTTAGCGTTCAATATGTAGTTTAAAAAAATTCATACAGCACATACATCGATGTATGTTGTGACACCCTCACTCAAACAACCCTATAATTAATCCTCAATGCACTGAGGAGAGAGGCGTGGCTTGGCCCGCTCTCTCTCCTCAGAGTGTTGCGTGACAAGCCGAACGCATGACGTTCGTTTTGACGTCACATCCTCCTTAACCTTTATTACCCGAATATATACAATATATGTCTTGCTACATACGCTACACCACACGGGTCCTAATACTCGATACGACAGCACATCGATATTGATACACCAACACAATTAACCCCTCAAGCAAGAAACATCCATATTGTAACGTGGAGGCCATCGGGCCCGGACATTTTCCCGTCTCCCCCGAAAGGATCCCAGGTCGCTATAGACCAGTCAGCAATTCGGAGAGTTAAGTTTTATTCATATTGTACTACGAAAGGTCTAAAGGAGAGCTCCCTGAGTCCGTTATATGACTAGGGTTGAAGGCCTGGCCACAAATTCGAGCAGCTGCAAACCTTTATGAACATAAGTAATTCAAATTCTAGATCTTCACATTTCTTAATGTGCACAGTGAAGAATCTAAATATTCAGATTACTTATCTCCATAGACGTCAAAGAAATAAACTCCGAACAGAATTACTCGCTATATTTGTCGAGAATTCCATTGCTGCTCTCCCACTGGTACTAGGAGCAAAATTCAGGTTAAAGAGGCACTCTCCCTCTCGCTAGATTGGATTTTCGTCTGCTAAATTCCACCTGTACTAGCAATTCTATTTCTAGTGAGTTGTAAAGCCAGACAAGAAAGTTCCTTTTCCTCAAATCGCGATCTTATCCTCGGATCGATTCGGAAAAGAGCTCTTCACGTCCGCTAAGAAAAAAAAAAAACAACGACCCATTCCTTTTCCCGAGCGTACGACCATTAATCTCATCAAAGAGGCTACTAAGATCTTATTCTTTTGGAAGGGCCGGACCAATTTATCACAGCCCGCCACTGCAACTCTTTGAAACGAATGGAAGAAAAAGGGATATTGAAGAAAGAAACCTCACTGACTTCATTTGAACAAATTGATCCATCTACTTATTTTCCAAACCCCTTTTTATTGAATTGGATTTTTATTCAAGATCTTTTCTGCGAGTTTGTATATATATATTCGATGTATGTATATCTGTTTCTTACAGATAACTCGAACTGGGCGTTTTTGCTTACGAGAGACGGTCCGCTCCTAATGAGCGTTTTTTTAATTCTGAGGAGCAATTGAGAGGTACCAATTTTTTCATTATGGAGGCGAGGCTCGACGCCCTCAACGAGAACCTTCGCCGATTGAACGTGGGACGGGCGCAGTCGAAGCCCCTTCCCAACTTTGGTAGTGGCGATTTCTCTGGTTTCATGGCCGAACTGAACAGTTACTTGAACGCGAACGCCTACGATGAAGAATCAGCGCTACGCCTCCTGCCGTCACTTCTCCACGGAGAAGCATTACGTAAATACAGCAGCCTCCCCCTCAATTTTCGCAGCGGTGGACCA
Organism: Pelodera strongyloides; assembly: GCA_036852015.1. Taxonomy (NCBI): domain Eukaryota; kingdom Metazoa; phylum Nematoda; class Chromadorea; order Rhabditida; family Rhabditidae; genus Pelodera; species Pelodera strongyloides. The sequence goes on along the minus strand of JAANDG010001116.1, from coordinate 7,947 downwards.
TGGAACGAGCTCATCGCAGCACTGTCCGATCTAATCCACACCCAGGACAGCAGAATGATGGCGCGTGTGGAACTACAGGCTGTAAAGCAAAACGGGAGAGATTTGGACGAATACGCAGAGAAAGTGCGGACGTTAGCAAGGATGGCGTACCCTGGACGGAACGCCGCTGGAGGAGCAACACTTCCTGAGAACCCAAACAATCCATTCGACCCACAAGAACGCGCCCGTCTCGCAGCACGCAAGGAAGAAAACAACGCGTCAGCTCACACCCGCGAATTTATGGCGTTAAATGCTTTCACAGAAGGACTCGAACCGGAACTCAGAAGAACCGTCAGAAGAAAAAACCCCTCTACAATTGAAGAAGCCCTCAGTTGTGCGAAACAAGAGCATGCGTTCCGAAGGCTGGAGCAAGCGGAGGCAAACAAAGACGATTTGACAAATGTCGTCCATCAGCTATCCGCCCAGGTAGCTTCACTGCGAACAAACCAGAATGACAGGAACTTCAACTACATTCCAAGGGACGACTACGATGGATACAGAAGATCAGATAGAGGTACGCACTGGGACAATCGCCAATATCGCGAAAGCACACCGGAACGACCGCCGCGTAGATCCGACTGGGACAATCGCCAATATCGCGAAAGAACGCCGGAAAGACCGCCGCGTAGATCCGACTGGGACAATCGCCAATATCGCGAAAGAACGCCGGAAAGACCGCCGCGTAGATCCGACTGGGACAATCGTCACTTCCGTGATGGAACGCCGGAACGACCACCACGCAGCTCCGACAGGGATAGGTCCCCATACCGCGGAAGAGGACGTGGACGCGGCCGTGGCTACGGTGGATACCGGAACGAACCAGTGCAGCCGATGGAACGCGAGGACAGATACAACAACGAGAACAACAGCAACAGCAGAGGCCGCGGAAGAGGACGTGGTCGCGGCAGAGGAAACAACCCCCGACGTCAAGTCTACAGCGTCGACATCGAACCGGACACCGTCCCGACGCGAACTGGACCTAGCCGCGCAATCAATGCCTTGTGGACTACCATGCTAATTCTGGCTCTGATAAACAACGCACACGGCATGAAGTTTTATCTATGCACCCAAGGAAAAGGAGGAGTGCTGATTGCACCTCCACCTCTCATCGAATGCACTCCGCCGCCTGCCGTTGAACATGCTGAAGTAATCGCAAAGCTTTTCATCGCAAACAGATCCTTACCTGAAATCCCCGCTTATAAATGTGCCGTCGCCAAATACAGGCTATGCACCGGCGCAACAATGTTCGTCCCCTCGTACAATCGGACACTACTGGAGATCACAGCAATGCAACCGGAGGAGTGCAGGCAGCTCCAGAAGCTGCGCGTTTATAACAACAAACCTCTTCTACCAAGTGTCCCGGACGTCTCAAGAACCCCACTGCCCGACATATATCCGAGTACCCAGTTTTGGGGGGCCACGTGCAAGGAGGAATCACAGGCCATAATGGAAGAAGGGCCGCTCAGCGTCCTCACCGATGAAACGATCATCACACCCCTCATATGGAACTCGAAAGGCTGTCACATTCAAGAAGGACAGTGCACGGACGCAAACACCACAGTCATATGGGAACCAGCAAGGATCGACAGAGGTTGTCAATTTATTCAGCTGGGGACCTTCAGCGCGAAATTGGGAGGAAGAACGATGGTTATCGAGAGAACCCAATCGGCGTTCACAATGTCGGCAAAAGAAGTGGACAGGAAAGTTCAGTCGTGCTTCGAAGACAAAGTGTATGCCACAACTACGGAAGTGTTCGTCATCTTCGATCAGGATATTGAGAGTACACTCCGGCAGAGGAACCGACGTGAGGCCAAGAAGTGGGTGCTGCATAAGATATTCAATGAAGCCAAGAACAAAGCTCTGGAGTTTGACCTAGGAAGATTCAATCAAAACAGAAAAGAAGGACGAAACAACACGGAAAACGTGATTGGTGAAATGATCGTCACCTACAAGCTGAAGTTCGACGACGTTGCGAGGCGAATCCGGTGGTATAACTACACACTACCAGAACACGCAATCTACCACGCCCTCCGAGCCAAACAATCCATATTGGATACAAAGAAGATGATTCAATCCATCCCCGTCATGGAGCTGATTCCCCTAGTGAAGGAGAAAGCCCGAATCGAGGACAGGGACATGCTGCAAGTCTTTGACGAAAAAGACGAAGAAACGCGAATCGTCTTATATCAAGAAATGGCTCTGAAGATCGCCTACTCCAACCAATATCCACCAGAATTCGATCTGGATCTTGAATTACAGCAAGCACTACCAATGAATCCAATCGTTGTCCGCCAACTCCGTGAGAATAAGGACAACCACACCACTGGCTTCATCGAACTAACCCAACACATCTTCGAAAAAAGACGCAAAGACTTCCAGGACTGGCTCAACAAAGCCAAAAAGAAGAGTGAAGAGCGCAAAACAGCAAAGGAGTTGGGACTGTACGACCCGTCGATAACAACGACGATGAGCACAACAGCAAAACCGAGCACCAGTAATAAGCCGAGCACAACAATGATGCCGACCACAACCATGGTGATGAGTACAACGATCAAGCCGATCATCAATGCGAAGCAGAGTACAACAATAATGCCGACTACGATCACGAAGATGAGCACAACTATCAAGCCGAGCACCAATGCGAATTCGAGTACAACAATCAGTTCGACTACAGTCACGAAGATGAGCACAACTATCCAGCCGAGCACCAATGCGAATCCGAGCACAACGATGATGCCGACGACAATCACGAAGATGAGCACAACAATGATGCCGACTACATCTACGAAGCAGAATCCAGCGAGTACTACTACTCCCCCATCAGGAGCAAACGAGAGGAACGCTGAGGTTTTGACGACAACTATGCAAGAACCGCAGTCTGAATCAGAGGAAGAGCAAGATTGGATTCATTGGTAGTGCTTGCTGTAGATCCAGATCGAATTCTGGTGGATATTGGTTGGAGTAGGCGATCTTCAGAGCCATTTCTTGATATAAGACGATTCGCGTTTCTTCGTCTTTTTCGTCAAAGACTTGCAGCATGTCCCTGTCCTCGATTCGGGCTTTCTCCTTCACTAGGGGAATCAGCTCCATGACGGGGATGGATTGAATCATCTTCTTTGTATCCAATATGGATTGTTTGGCTCGGAGGGCGTGGTAGATTGCGTGTTCTGGTAGTGTGTAGTTATACCACCGGATTCGCCTCGCAACGTCGTCGAACTTCAGCTTGTAGGTGACGATCATTTCACCAATCACGTTTTCCGTGTTGTTTCGTCCTTCTTTTCTGTTTTGATTGAATCTTCCTAGGTCAAACTCCAGAGCTTTGTTCTTGGCTTCATTGAATATCTTATGCAGCACCCACTTCTTGGCCTCACGTCGGTTCCTCTGCCGGAGTGTACTCTCAATATCCTGATCGAAGATGACGAACACTTCCGTAGTTGTGGCATACACTTTGTCTTCGAAGCACGACTGAACTTTCCTGTCCACTTCTTTTGCCGACATTGTGAACGCCGATTGGGTTCTCTCGATAACCATCGTTCTTCCTCCCAATTTCGCGCTGAAGGTCCCCAGCTGAATAAATTGACAACCTCTGTCGATCCTTGCTGGTTCCCATATGACTGTGGTGTTTGCGTCCGTGCACTGTCCTTCTTGAATGTGACAGCCTTTCGAGTTCCATATGAGGGGTGTGATGATCGTTTCATCGGTGAGGACGCTGAGCGGCCCTTCTTCCATTATGGCCTGTGATTCCTCCTTGCACGTGGCCCCCCAAAACTGGGTACTCGGATATATGTCGGGCAGTGGGGTTCTTGAGACGTCCGGGACACTTGGTAGAAGAGGTTTGTTGTTATAAACGCGCAGCTTCTGGAGCTGCCTGCACTCCTCCGGTTGCATTGCTGTGATCTCCAGTAGTGTCCGATTGTACGAGGGGACGAACATTGTTGCGCCGGTGCATAGCCTGTATTTGGCGACGGCACATTTATAAGCGGGGATTTCAGGTAAGGATCTGTTTGCGATGAAAAGCTTTGCGATTACTTCAGCATGTTCAACGGCAGGCGGCGGAGTGCATTCGATGAGAGGTGGAGGTGCAATCAGCACTCCTCCTTTTCCTTGGGTGCATAGATAAAACTTCATGCCGTGTGCGTTGTTTATCAGAGCCAGAATTAGCATGGTAGTCCACAAGGCATTGATTGCGCGGCTAGGTCCAGTTCGCGTCGGGACGGTGTCCGGTTCGATGTCGACGCTGTAGACTTGACGTCGGGGGTTGTTTCCTCTGCCGCGACCACGTCCTCTTCCGCGGCCTCTGCTGTTGCTGTTGTTCTCGTTGTTGTATCTGTCCTCGCGTTCCATCGGCTGCACTGGTTCGTTCCGGTATCCACCGTAGCCACGGCCGCGTCCACGTCCTCTTCCGCGGTATGGGGACCTATCCCTGTCGGAGCTGCGTGGTGGTCGTTCCGGCGTTCCATCACGGAAGTGACGATTGTCCCAGTCGGATCTACGCGGCGGTCTTTCCGGCGTTCTTTCGCGATATTGGCGATTGTCCCAGTCGGATCTACGCGGCGGTCTTTCCGGCGTTCTTTCGCGATATTGGCGATTGTCCCAGTCGGATCTACGCGGCGGTCGTTCCGGTGTGCTTTCGCGATATTGGCGATTGTCCCAGTGCGTACCTCTATCTGATCTTCTGTATCCATCGTAGTCGTCCCTTGGAATGTAGTTGAAGTTCCTGTCATTCTGGTTTGTTCGCAGTGAAGCTACCTGGGCGGATAGCTGATGGACGACATTTGTCAAATCGTCTTTGTTTGCCTCCGCTTGCTCCAGCCTTCGGAACGCATGCTCTTGTTTCGCACAACTGAGGGCTTCTTCAATTGTAGAGGGGTTTTTTCTTCTGACGGTTCTTCTGAGTTCCGGATCGAGTCCTTCTGTGAAAGCATTTAACGCCATAAATTCGCGGGTGTGAGCTGACGCGTTGTTTTCTTCCTTGCGTGCTGCGAGACGGGCGCGTTCTTGTGGGTCGAATGGATTGTTTGGGTTCTCAGGAAGTGTTGCTCCTCCAGCGGCGTTCCGTCCAGGGTACGCCATCCTTGCTAACGTCCGCACTTTCTCTGCGTATTCGTCCAAATCTCTCCCGTTTTGCTTTACAGCCTGTAGTTCCACACGCGCCATCATTCTGCTGTCCTGGGTGTGGATTAGATCGGACAGTGCTGCGATGAGCTCGTTCCATGGTCCACCGCTGCGAAAATTGAGGGGGAGGCTGCTGTATTTACGTAATGCTTCTCCGTGGAGAAGTGACGGCAGGAGGCGTAGCGCTGATTCTTCATCGTAGGCGTTCGCGTTCAAGTAACTGTTCAGTTCGGCCATGAAACCAGAGAAATCGCCACTACCAAAGTTGGGAAGGGGCTTCGACTGCGCCCGTCCCACGTTCAATCGGCGAAGGTTCTCGTTGAGGGCGTCGAGCCTCGCCTCCATAATGAAAAAATTGGTACCTCTCAATTGCTCCTCAGAATTAAAAAAACGCTCATTAGGAGCGGACCGTCTCTCGTAAGCAAAAACGCCCAGTTCGAGTTATCTGTAAGAAACAGATATACATACATCGAATATATATATACAAACTCGCAGAAAAGATCTTGAATAAAAATCCAATTCAATAAAAAGGGGTTTGGAAAATAAGTAGATGGATCAATTTGTTCAAATGAAGTCAGTGAGGTTTCTTTCTTCAATATCCCTTTTTCTTCCATTCGTTTCAAAGAGTTGCAGTGGCGGGCTGTGATAAATTGGTCCGGCCCTTCCAAAAGAATAAGATCTTAGTAGCCTCTTTGATGAGATTAATGGTCGTACGCTCGGGAAAAGGAATGGGTCGTTGTTTTTTTTTTTTTTCTTAGCGGACGTGAAGAGCTCTTTTCCGAATCGATCCGAGGATAAGATCGCGATTTGAGGAAAAGGAACTTTCTTGTCTGGCTTTACAACTCACTAGAAATAGAATTGCTAGTACAGGTGGAATTTAGCAGACGAAAATCCAATCTAGCGAGAGGGAGAGTGCCTCTTTAACCTGAATTTTGCTCCTAGTACCAGTGGGAGAGCAGCAATGGAATTCTCGACAAATATAGCGAGTAATTCTGTTCGGAGTTTATTTCTTTGACGTCTATGGAGATAAGTAATCTGAATATTTAGATTCTTCACTGTGCACATTAAGAAATGTGAAGATCTAGAATTTGAATTACTTATGTTCATAAAGGTTTGCAGCTGCTCGAATTTGTGGCCAGGCCTTCAACCCTAGTCATATAACGGACTCAGGGAGCTCTCCTTTAGACCTTTCGTAGTACAATATGAATAAAACTTAACTCTCCGAATTGCTGACTGGTCTATAGCGACCTGGGATCCTTTCGGGGGAGACGGGAAAATGTCCGGGCCCGATGGCCTCCACGTTACAATATGGATGTTTCTTGCTTGAGGGGTTAATTGTGTTGGTGTATCAATATCGATGTGCTGTCGTATCGAGTATTAGGACCCGTGTGGTGTAGCGTATGTAGCAAGACATATATTGTATATATTCGGGTAATAAAGGTTAAGGAGGATGTGACGTCAAAACGAACGTCATGCGTTCGGCTTGTCACGCAACACTCTGAGGAGAGAGAGCGGGCCAAGCCACGCCTCTCTCCTCAGTGCATTGAGGATTAATTATAGGGTTGTTTGAGTGAGGGTGTCACAACATACATCGATGTATGTGCTGTATGAATTTTTTTAAACTACATATTGAACGCTAACGACCGATTGCAGACATGAAATATAGATCGTTTTCAGCTTAGAGAACCTAGTTCTCATCGCTAAGCTTCTCCCTTTATAGGTTGAAGCTCATTTTCAAGATTATACTTTTCAGCACATACATCGATGTATGTGCTGTATGAATTTTTTTTAAACTACATATTGAACGCTAACCACCGACTGCAGACATGAAATATAGATCGTTTTCAGCTTGGAGAACCTAGTTCTCATCGCTAAGCTTCTCCCTTTATAGTTTATATGCTTGTTATATATTCTGCTGAATCACGTACATGAAATACGTGATACATATGAATTTTTTAAACTACATATTGAACGCTAACGACCGACTGCAGACATGAAATATAGATCGTTTTCTGTTTAGAGAACCTAGTTCTCATCGCTAAGCTTCTCCCTTTATAGGTTAAAGCTCATTTTCAAGTTTCAGCTGGAAACACTTCAAAATTGATGTGTTATATGAATTTTTTTAAACTACATATTGAACGCTAACGACCGACTGCAGACATGAAGTATATATCGTTTTCTGTCTAGAGAACCTAGTTCTCATCGCTAAGCTTCTCCCTTTATAGGTTAAAGCTCATTTTCAAGATTATACTTTTCAGCACATACATCGATGTATGTGCTGTATGAATTTTTTTAAACTACATATTGAACGCTAACGACCGACTGCAGACATGAAGTATATATCGTTTTCTGTTTAGAGAACCTAGTTCTCATCGCTAAGCTTCTCCCTTTATAGGTTAAAGCTCATTTTCAAGATTATACTTTTCAGCACATACATCGATGTATGTGCTGTATGAATTTTTTTAAACTACATATTGAACGCTAACATCTATATTTCATGTCTGCAGTCGGTCGTTAGCGTTCAATATGTAGTTTAAAAAAATTCATATGTATCACGTATTTCATGTACGTGATTCAGCAGAATATATAACAAGCATATAAACTATAAAGGGAGAAGCTTAGCGATGAGAACTAGGTTCTCCAAGCTAAAAAAATTCATACAGCACATACATCGATGTATGTGCTGAAAAGTATAATCTTGAAAATGAGCTTCAACCTATAAAGGGAGAAGCTTAGCGATGAGAACTAGGTTCTCTAAGCTGAAAACGATCTATATTTCATGTCTGCAATCGG
>JAANDG010001115.1:0-13988 GCA_036852015.1 Pelodera strongyloides | reverse complement strand
GCTGATGCTGAAAGATCATTCGAGCAATCATCCATCGAAGGTGACTATTTGCGTGAAAAGTCTTCTCCTCTGCTTCCAAGAAGCATCGAAGGTGACTACATCCAGAAGATTGACCAAGCATTTGATGAGTTGAAAAGTCGACTTCTCCTCTGCTTCCAAGAATGGTTGCATTTCTGAAGAAGAGCAGCAGCTGACACAGGAAGAACTCGACCACATTGCGTACATCCAGAAGATGGCTGACCAAGCATCTGATGAGTTGGAACAACATAGGAGGCACATCGACGAAGAAAATATTGTTCAGTCTCTTGACTTGAGAACTGCAAATGCAGAAGAATTGTATGTGGTGAAAGCAATGGTTGCCGAAGAAATTCCTTCGTGGGGTGACGAGGAGGTGGAAGATCACTCCAGCGCCACGAGCGGAGCTGATGCTGAAAGATCATTCGAGCAATCATCCATCGAAGGTGACTATTTGCGTGAAAAGTCTTCTCCTCTGCTTCCAAGAAGCATTTCTGAAGAAGAGCCGCAGCTGACACAGGAAGAACTCGACCACATTGCGTACATCCAGAAGATGGCTGACCAAGCATCTGATGAGTTCGAACAACAGAGGAGGCACATCGACGAAGAAAATATTGTTCAGTCTCTTGACTTGAGAATTGCAAATGCCGAAGAATTGTATGTGCTGAAAGCAATGGTTGCCGAAGAAATTCCTTCGTGGGTTGACGAGGAGGTGGAAGATCACTCCAGCGCCACGAGCGGAGCTGATGCTGAAAGATCATTCGAGCAATCATCCATCGAAGGTGACTATTTGCGTGAAAAGTCTTCTCCTCTGCTTCCAAGAAGCATTTCTGAAGCAGAGCCGCGGCTGACACACGAAGAACTCGACCACATTGCGTACATCCAGAAGATGGCTGACCAAGCATCTGATGAGTTGGAACAACATAGGAGGCACATCGACGAAGAAAATATTGTTCAGTCTCTTGACTTGAGAACTGCAAATGCCGAAGAATTGTATGTGCTGAAAGCAATGATTGCCGAAGAAATTCCTTGGTGGGGTGACGAGGAGGTGGAAGATCAATCTAGCGCCACGAGCGGTGCTGATGCTGAAAGATCATTCGAGCAATCATCCATCGAAGGTGACTATTTGCGTGAAAAGTCTTCTCCTCTGCTTCCAAGAAGCATTTCTGAAGAAGAGCCGCAGCTGACACAGGAAGAACTCGACCACATTGCGTACATCCAGAAGATGGCTGACCAAGCATTTGATGAGTTCGAACAACAGAGGAGGCACATCGACGAAGAAAATATTGTTCAGTCTCTTGACTTGAGAACTGCAAATGCCGAAGAATTGTATGTGCTGAAAGCAATGGTTGCCGAAGAAATTCCTTCGTGGGGTTGACGAGGAGGTGGAAGATCACTCCAGCGCCACGAGCGGAGCTGATGCTGAAAGATCATTCGAGCAATCATCCATCGAAGGTGACTATTTGCGTGAAAAGTCTTCTCCTCTGCTTCCAAGAAGCATTTCTGAAGAAGAGCCGCGGCTGACACACGAAGAACTCGACCACATTGCGTACATCCAGAAGATGGCTGACCAAGCATCTGATGAGTTGGAACAACATAGGAGGCACATCGACGAAGAAAATATTGTTCAGTCTCTTGACTTGAGAACTGCAAATGCCGAAGAATTGTATGTGCTGAAAGCAATGGATTGCCGAAGAAATTCCTTGGTGGGGTGACGAGGAGGTGGAAGATCAACTCTAGCGCCACGAGCGGAGCTGATGCTGAAAGATCATTCGAGCAATCATCCATCGAAGGTGACTATTTGCGTGAAAAGTCTTCTCCTCTGCTTCCAAGAAGCATTTCTGAAGAAGAGCCGCAGCTGACACAGGAAGAACTCGACCACATTGCGTACATCCAGAAGATGGCTGACCAAGCATCTGATGAGTTCGAACAACAGAGGAGGCACATCGACGACGAAGAAAATATTGTTCAGTCTCTTGACTTGAGAACTGCAAATGCCGAAGAATTGTATGTGCTGAAAGCAATGGTTGCCGAAGAAATTCCTTCGTGGGGTGACGAGGAGGTGGAAGATCACTCCAGCGCCACGAGCGGAGCTGATGCTAAAAGATCATTCGAGCAATCATCCATCGAAGATGACTATTTGCGTGAAAAGTCTTCTCCTCTGCTTCCAAGAAGCATTTCTGAAGAAGAGCCGCAGCTGACACAGGAAGAACTCGACCACATTGCGTACATCCAGAAGATGGCTGACCAAGCATCGGCTGAGTTCGAACAACAGAGGTGGCGCATCAACGAAGAAAATATTGTTCAGTCTCTTGACTTGAGAACTGCAAATGCCGAAGAATTGTATGTGGTGAAAGCAATGGTTGCCGAAGAAATTCCTTCGTGGGGTGACGAGGAGGTGGAAGATCACTCCTAGCGCCACGAGCGGAGCTGATGCTGAAAGATCATTCGAGCAATCATCCATCGAAGGTGACTATTTGCGTGAAAAGTCTTCTCCTCTGCTTCCAAGAAGCATTTCTGAGGAAGAGCCGCAGCTGACACAGGACGAACTCGACCACATTGCGTACATCCAGAAGATGGCTGACCAAGCATCTGATGAGTTTGAACAACAGAGGAGGCACATCGAACGAAGAAAATATTGTTCAGTCTCTTGACCTGAGAACTGCAAATGCCGGAAGAATTGTATGTGCTGAAAGCAATGGTTGCCGAAGAAATTCCTTGGTGGTGTGACGAGGAGGTGGAAGATCACTCTAGCGCCACGAGCGGTGCTGATGCTGAAAGATCATTCGAGCAATCATCTATCGAATGTGACTATTTGCGTGAAAAGTCTTCTCCTCTGCTTCCAAGAAGCATTTCTGAAGGAAGAGCCGCAGCTGACACAGGAAGAACTCGACCACATTGCGTACATCCAGAAGATGGCTGACCAAGCATCTGATGAGTTCGAACAACAGAGGAGGCACATCGACGAAGAAAATATTGTTCAGTCTCTTGACTTGAGAACTGCAAATGCCGAAGAATTGTATGTGCTGAAAGCAATGGTTGCCGAAGAAATTCCTTCGTGGGGTGACGAGGAGGTGGAAGATCACTCCAGCGCCACGAGCGGAGCTGATGCTGAAAGATCATTCGAGCAGTCATCCATCGAAGGTGACTATTTGCGTGAAAAGTCTTCTCCTCTGCTTCCAAGAAGCATTTACTGAAGAAGAGCCGCAGCTGACACAAGAAGAACTCGACCACATTGCGTGCATCCAGAAGATGGCTGACCAAGCATCTGATGAGTTCGAACAACATAGGAGGCACATCGACGAAGAAAATATTGTTCAGTCTCTTGACTTGAGAACTGCAAATGCCGAAGAATGGTATGTGGTGAAAGCAATGGTTGCCGAAGAAATTCCTTCGTGGGGTGACGAGGAGGTGGAAGATCACTCCTAGCGCCACGAGCGGAGCTGATGCTGAAAGATCATTCGAGCAATCATCTATCGAAGGTGACTATTTGCGTGAAAAGTCTTCTCCTCTGCTTCCAAGAAGCATTTCTGAAGAAGAGCCGCAGCTGACACAGGAAGAACTCGACCACATTGCGTACATCCAGAAGATGGCTGACCAAGCATCTGATGAGTTCGAACAACAGAGGAGGCACATCGACGAAGAAAATATTGTTCAGTCTCTTGACTTGAGAACTGCAAATGCCGAAGAATTGTATGTGCTGAAAGCAATGGTTGCCGAAGAAATTCCTTCGTGGGGTGACGAGGAGGTGGAAGATCACTCCAGCGCCACGAGCGGAGCTGATGCTGAAAGATCATTCGAGAAATCATCCATCGAAGGTGACTATTTGCGTGAAAAGTCTTCTCCTCTACTTCCAAGAAGCATTTCTGAAGAAAAGCCGCAGCTGACACAGGAAGAACTCGACCACATTGCGTACATCCAGAAGATGGCTGACCAAGCATCTCATGAGTTCGAACAACATAGGAGGCACATCGACGAAGAAAATATTTTTCAGTCTCTTGACTTGAGAACTGCAAATGCCAGAAGAATTGTATGTGGTGAAAGCAATGGTTGCCGAAGAAATTCCTTGGTGGGGTGACGAGGAGGTGGAAGATCACTCTAGCGCCACGAGCGGAGCTGACGCTGAAAGATCATTCGAGCAATCATCCATCGAAGGTGACTATTTGCGTGAAAAGTCTTCTCCTCTGCTTCCAAGAAGCATTTCTGAAGAAGAGCCGCAGCTGACACAGGAAGAACTCGACCACATTGCGTACATCCAGAAGATGGCTGACCAAGCATCTGATGAGTTCGAACAACAGAGGCGGCACATCGACGAAGAAAATATTGTTCAGTCTCTTGACTTGAGAACTGCAAATGCCGGAAGAATTGTATGTGCTGAAAGCAATGGTTGCCGAAGAAATTCCTTCGTGGGGTGACGAGGAGGTGGAAGATCACTCCAGCGCCACGAGCGGAGCTGATGCTAAAAGATCATTCGAGCAATCATCCATCGAAGGATGACTATTTGTGTGAAAAGTCTTCTCCTCTGCTTCCAAGAAGCATTTCTGAAGAAAGAGCCGCAGCTGACACAGGAAGAACTCGACCACATTGCGTACATCCAGAAGATGGCTGACCAAGCATCTGATGAGTTCGAACAACATAGGAGGCACATCGACGAAGAAAATATTGTTCAGTCTCTTGACTTGAGAACTGCAAATGCCGAAGAATTGTATGTGGCTGAAAGCAATGGTTGCCGAAGAAATTCCTTCGTGGGGTGACGAGGAGGTGGAAGATCACTCTAGCGCCACGAGCGGAGCTGATGCTGAAAGATCATTCGAGCAATCATCCATCGAAGGTGACTATTTGCGTGAAAAGTCTTCTCCTCTGCTTCCAAGAAGCATTTCTGAAGAAGAGCCGCAGCTGACACAGGAAGAACTCGACCACATTGCGTACATCCAGAAGATGGCTGACCAAGCATCTGATGAGTTCGAACAACATAGGAGGCACATCGACGAAGAAAATATTGTTCAGTCTCTTGACTTGAGAACTGCAAATGCCGAAGAATTGTATGTGCTGAAAGCAATGGTTGCCGAAGAAATTCCTTCGTGGGGTGACGAGGAGGTGGAAGATCACTCTAGCGCCACGAGCGGAGCTGATGCTGAAAGATCATTCGAGCAATCATCCATCGAAGGTGACTATTTGCGTGAAAAGTCTTCTCCTCTGCTTCCAAGAAGCATTTCTGAAGAAGAGCCGCAGCTGACACAGGAAGAACTCGACCACATTGCGTACATCCAGAAGATGGCTGACCAAGCATCTGATTTGTTCGAACAACAGAGGAGGCACATCGACGAAGAAAATATTGTTCAGTCTCTTGACTTGAGAACTGCAAATGCCGAAGAATTGTATGTGCTGAAAGCAATGGTTGCCGAAGAAATTCCTTCGTGGGTTGACGAGGAGGTGGAAGATCACTCCAGCGCCACGAGCGGAGCTGATGCTGAAATATCATTCGAGCAATCATCCATCGAAGGTGACTATTTGCGTGAAAAGTCTTCTCCTCTGCTTCCAAGAAGCATTTCTGAGGAAGAGCCGCAGCTGACACAGGACGAACTCGACCACATTGCGTACATCCAGGAGATGGCTGACCAAGCATCTGATGAGTTCGAACAACAGAGGAGGCACATCGACGAAGAAAATATTGTTCAGTCTCTTGACCTTGAGAACTGCAAATGCCGAAGAATTGTATGTGGTGAAAGCAATTGTTGCCGAAGAAATTCCTTGGTGGGTGTGACGAGGAGGTGGAAGATCACTCTAGCGCCACGAGCGGTGCTGATGCTGAAAGCTCATTCGAGCAATCATCTATCGAATTTGACCTATTTGCGTGAAAAGTCTTCTCCTCTGCTTCCAAGAAGCATTTCTGAGGAAGAGCCGCAGCTGACACAGGAGAACTCGACCACATTGCGTACATCCAGAAGATGGCTGACCAAGCATCTGATGAGTTCGAACAACAGAGGAGGCACATCGACGAAGAAAATATTGTTCAGTCTCTTGACTTGAGAACTGCGAATGCCGAAGAATTGTATGTGGTGAAAGCAATGGTTGCCGAAGAAATTCCTTCATGGGGTGACGAGGAGGTGGAAGATCACTCCAGCGCCACGAGCGGAGCTGATGCTGAAAGATCATTCGAGCAGTCATCCATCGAAGGTGACTATTTGCGTGAAAAGTCTTCTCCTCTGCTTCCAAGAAGCATTTCTGAAGAAGAGCCGCAGCTGACACAGGAAGAACTCGACCACATTACGTACATCCAGAAGATGGCTGACCAAGCATCTGATGAGTTCGAACAACAGAGGAGGCACATCGACGAAGAAAATATTGTTCAGTCTCTTGACTTGAGAACTGCAAATGCCGAAGAATTGTATGTGCTGAAAGCAATGGTTGTCGAAGAAATTCCTTCGTGGGTTGACGAGGAGGTGGAAGATCACTCCAGCGCCACGAGCGGAGCTGATGCTGAAAGATCATTCGAGCAATCATCCATCGAAGGTGACTATTTGACTATTTGCGTGAAAAGTCTTCTCCTCTGCTTCCAAGAAGCATTTCTGAAGAAGAGCCGCAGCTGACACAGGAAGAACTCGACCACATTGCGTACATCCAGAAGATGGCTGACCAAGCATCTGATTTGTTCGAACAACAGAGGAGGCACATCGACGAAGAAAATATTGTTCAGTCTCTTGACTTGAGAACTGCAAATGCCGAAGAATTGTATGTGCTGAAAGCAATGGTTGCCGAAGAAATTCCTTCGTGGGGTGACGAGGAGGTGGAAGATCACTCCAGCGCCACGAGCGGAGCTGATGCTGAAATATCATTCGAGCAATCATCCATCGAAGGTGACTATTTGCGTGAAAAGTCTTCTCCTCTGCTTCCAAGAAGCATTTCTGAGGAAGAGCCGCAGCTGACACAGGACGAACTCGACCACATTGCGTACATCCAGGAAGATGGCTGACCAAGCATCTGATGAGTTCGAACAACAGAGGAGGCACATCAACGAAGAAAATATTGTTCAGTCTCTTGACCTGAGAACTGCAAATGCCGAAGAATTGTATGTGCTGAAAGCAATGATTGCCGAAGAAATTCCTTGGTGGTGTGACGAGGAGGTGGAAGATCACTCTAGCGCCACGAGCGGTGCTGATGCTGAAAGATCATTCGAGCAATCATCTATCGAATTTGACCATTTGCGTGAAAAGTCTTCTCCTCTGCTTCCAAGAAGCATTTCTGAGGAAGAGCCGCAGCTGACACAGGACGAACTCGACCACATTGCGTACATCCAGAAGATGGCTGACGAAGCATCTGATGAGTTCGAACAACAGAGGAGGCACATCGACGAAGAAAATATTGTTCAGTCTCTTGACTTGAGAACTGCGAATGCCGAAGAATTGTATGTGGTGAAAGCAATGGTTGCCGAAGAAATTCCTTCGTGGGGTGACGAGGAGGTGGAAGATCACTCCAGCGCCACGAGCGGAGCTGATGCTGAAAGATCATTCGAGCAGTCATCCATCGAAGGTGACTATTTGCGTGAAAAGTCTTCTCCTCTGCTTCCAAGAAGCATTTCTGAAGAAGAGCCGCAGCTGACACAGGAAGAACTCGACCACATTGCGTACATCCAGAAGATGGCTGACCAAGCATCTGATGAGTTCGAACAACAGAGGAGGCACATCGACGAAGAAAATATTGTTCAGTCTCTTGACTTGAGAACTGCAAATGCCGAAGAATTGTATGTGCTGAAAGCAATGGTTGTCGAAGAAATTCCTTCGTGGGTTGACGAGGAGGTGGAAGATCACTCCAGCGCCACGAGCGGAGCTGATGCTGAAAGATCATTCGAGCAATCATCCATCGAAGGTGACTATTTGCGTGAAAAGTCTTCTCCTCTGCTTCCAAGAAGCATTTCTGAAGAAGAGCCGCAGCTGACACAGGAAGAACTCGACCACATTTCGTACATCCAGAAGATGGCTGACCAAGCATCTGATGAGTTCGAACAACATAGGAGGCACATCGACGAAGAGAATATTGTTCAGTCTCTTGACTTGAGAACTGCAAATGCCAAAGAATTGTATGTGGTGAAAGCAATGGTTGCCGAAGAAATTCCTTCGTGGGGTGACGAGGAGGTGGAAGATCACTCCAGCGCCACGAGCGGAGCTGATGCTGAAAGATCATTCGAGCAATCATCCATCGAAGGTGACTATTTGCGTGAAAAGTCTTCTCCTCTGCTTCCAAGAAGCATTTCTGAAGAAGAGCCGCAGCTGACACAAGAAGAACTCGACCAAATTGCGTACGTCCAGAAGGTTGCTGATGACAAAAAATTGATGTTCGGGGAAAGGGAAACTTTGCCGGACGTTGGAATCGGCTCTTATTATGACGCTGACGGCGAGTCATTAAACTTTGAAGATGATGCCACAAAAAATAGTCGCAGAAGGACTTCTGTTGCAATTCAGAATTTAAATGGGAAGGTAATTTCCTTTACAAACTCAGTTGGATGTGCACTACCTAATTCACCATTACGAACGAGACAAACCACAGTTTCACAGGTCGAGTTCGTCGGTAAGGAACTGCAGGAAAGTCGAATACAAGAACACTTGACAGATCAATGTCGTATTCAACCACTGCATGGAATACCCAGTAGCTCAAAAGTAACTTATACAAACGACTTCTCGAGGACGCTTTCTAGGGCGTTGCGATCATCCATGTCCTTTTCAACGGAGCCGCCACCTGATCAATTTTCCTCCGCTTTTGGCCACAGCGTTGACGACCGCAACCTCTTCAGTTCGTCTCATGCTATGCGGCGAATGTCCAGCGTTCAAGTCGTTTATACTGATCATTCTTTACGACAATCTCAGTCCTCAAATCCAACTGAAGCATCGCAGAATCGAATTGAAGAAGACGACGAGCATTTGGGCGATGAAGTGTTTGACGAGGCAATTATGGCTGACAGCCAAGACGATGCTAACAATGATGAGCCTGACGGATATGAAGAGGATAACGGCCACGATGAGACGAACGGCCCAACCAGAACTGACCAACCGTTCCTCTCGGTTGATAACGACGAAGCCCGAAATCATGGTCTTCGTTTCTGCAAGTCATTAAGTGACGTAACACCGACTGTTGATGGGTACTCTCCGATATCTGACAGCCTCCGAATCTCGAAAAGTATCGCATGCGTGGCTGACATTGGTCATGAATGGCACAAGAAACTGAATGCATTTGAGCTATGCGAACAACACTCGTACACCGACAGCTTGTCTCTATTGACAAACGTTGATTTTCTCTGCCGACTCAACTTCTACGCGCACCGCCTGACGGAGGCAATCGGTTAGTATCTAGTTTAGTATGCCATATTATTATTAACACCTTATTAGGTATCCATGGTTTAGCAAAATACAGTATGATTATGATGGTTTGCTTTCCAGTTAAAGAAAAAAATTCGATCCTTTAAAAAGGATTGTTTTTCATTCCCGTTTGTCATTCTTGTGAAATTGTTTCTTGTTGTTTTTATCGTTTCACTTAATTTGTTGAGAAATATGAATAATGCCATTTCAACATTCAGCGGAAGTTGCTGGTAGAGATCTCAGAATCTACATACGGACACAGAGCAATCCGAGAGCAAGGTATTTCACTGGGGACGGCGTTGTTGTATCCCCCACGTCTTCTGAAGATGCAGAAGCGGAAGCAGATGCGTGAGTGCCATACATTCTTTATTTACCGAATGTTGGTTTTTTTACTATATAAAATACACATAAATTGTGTAATTACACATAAGTCACACCTTGATCGTTTCGCTTAGTTTCAGGGAGCATCGTGATTTCGTCGTCGAGCCAATGTCTGCAGAAGAAGTACCTACATTCGGTCTTTTCTCATTCTTCAGTCCACGTCGCAAGAGTGCTCTTATAGAAAGACCGCGCTCTGCGCTCTCTATGATCAGTGGGGCACCGGCGAAACGAGAAGAGCCACTGGAGCAAAAGAGAAAGGTAGACATCACCTACCTATATGCCAGTTTTTGCAAGTGATGGGTTGTGTCAAGGGCCCGATAAGAACTGTAAATGCCATACATGTTTCACTCTTTTGTTTCATCTTTGATAATCCTGCCGAACAAAGAAATGTATATTGCATATGCACATATAATGATATTCTTTCAGATATCAATGGATCGATCCGATATCCTTGGAATGTTACGCAGATCATCGGGTGTCGAGTCACGTGCGTCAACCGCTTCGCCATTGCAACTGCCCGATACCGCCTTGGTCGGGTTGACTGCTGAAGAGAAGGAACACATCTTGCGCGTTATGGCTGCAGCCAACAGTCGCACTTCACCAAGTCTGTCGAGAAGGTCTGTGTGATTTTTTTTTGTTTTGCTTGATATTCAGGTTTTTGAATATTTGATTTTTGCTTGTATTAAATAAAAAAGGTCATCACGAATTTAGATTGCAAATAAAAAATTGGGTTTTTTTTGGTCGAGCGGGGGTCGAACCCGCACTTCGGCTATCCGGGGCAAGCGTTTACTATTACGCTACCGGCACCCACCACCAATTAACATTCGCATTCGAGTTAATTTCCGCAATGGCATCAGACAGTTAACATACAAATGGTAAACACATTGGCCCGGATAGCCGAAGTTGCGGGTTCGACCCCGCTCGACCAAACCCCCAATTTTCATTTGCAACCAAAATTCATAAAATTTGGATAAGGACCTTAATGCTCATTGTGAAATTTGCACAAACTTTTGAATCAAAAATGGCATTTTTCGAAGTGTACAAACCTCAGTTTACAAGAGAATTAAGTTTTTATTATTACAGGAGCTCATCAGCGATGCAGATGCTTCCCGACATCAACCTATCGGAGGATGAACGTCGTCATATCGAGATGGTCCTGGAAAAGGTCGATCAAAAAGCAGCACCATACGTTGTGCAGCTGGCTCACAATCAGAGTTCTATGCGTACCGATTCAGCGCAGTCAGGCCTGACGGAACCGGCTTCAGTGGCACATACCCAGTCCTCATTCTCTGATGAGGAGTCGATCAGAAGGAGCATCGACAAGAGCTTGGAAAGGAAGGAGGATTCATTGGAAATGATGGCTCGTCAACAACTTGCAATTCAGGAGGAAATCAGTCGCCGCACCGATACTGTCGAAGTCTTAAGGGAAGAGAAACAAGCTGCCAAAGATATTCCAATAAATTCACAAAGTGCGGTGGTCAGCTCGAGACCCGCTCCTTCCTCGTTGTTCGGTGGCTTCAAATCACTATTCAACAAAGCTGCCGAGGTGGTAGAAGGTACTACCGAGCCAAACAAACGTCGTGTAAGCCTTACACCTCATATAGTGAAGACTAGTCCATCACCGGTGAGGTCTCCACAATTGCCTGCGTATGAAACAAAGATACCCGAAGGCTTAACTGCCGAAGAAATTGCACATATACGGCGTATTGAGGCAATGGCCGACCAACAGTTGACTGAGAGGGTTCAACCCGTCGTCCAAGAAAAGGTTGAGCTCACCAAGGAAGAGTTAGAGCACATCCAAAGGGTGGCCGCACTTGCTGGTGAGCATATGGGCAAGGGATTCAAGACTGTCCCCTTCCCTGGTGAAAGTGAAGGCGGTGTCTCTCACACTGAGTTAACCGAAGAGGAACTCGAACACATAAGACGCATAGAAGCGATGGCGAGTGAGAATACGACTGCATTGTCAGGCGGAATAACGAAGGCAAATCAATTCGAAAAACCGTCGGACGAGCAACTTACTGTGGAAGAACTTGAACACATACGAAGAATCACCGAGATGGTCGAAGGGCATAATGTCGACTTTGCTCCTTCATCCATGCCCAAAACAACGACTGCGCAGGTAGTTTTGCCGGATTCTAGTGGTCTAACGGACGACGAGCTAGCACACATTAGGCGCATTCAGGAAATGGCGGATATGGAAATGGGCATGTCCAATACGCAATTACCACAAACAACATCAACGTATATTGAGCCCCCAAAAGTCGAGACCACGCATTTAACTTCTGCGGAACTGGAGCATATAAGACGAATCAGCGAAATGGCCACAATGGAAGAAAGTACAACAAAACTTCGAAGCACGGAAAGGCTAGATGATGAATCTACCTACTACAAACAACCTCCTTCTGATGTGCAGTGCGATGCTCCTATACCAGTAGGACTAACCACGGAAGAATGGGAGCATATTCAACGCGTTACCGCAACCGCTTCACAACAGTCTGTTGTTTTGGAAATTCCCACAATGATGTCGTCAACAAGTAATGCTGCTTATGACAGCATAAGCCACGTGAAGAAAGAGGCTGGGGACGAACCCACTAATTACGATATTCGAGCTCAAGAGGCCGACACTTGTGCCCAGCCTAGGGGCATTGATTCCAATGTGCAGTCAGAAGAAGAAGAACGTTTAAAAGAGACACCTCTTCTTGTAAGCACTCCAGAGAGACCTCATTCTATTATTGAAGACGAACCTCTATCAGACGCCGAATCACACCCCGGTTCTGGTAGGACCGAATCTGCCGAGGAGCCATTATCAAGCGATGGTGAGGAGAACAATGAGCCATACCCGGAAAGTAAAGAACTGCTGAAGAGCGCAGCTGGTGAGATGGTCGGCTCGACATCCAGAGGATCTCAGCTCTCGAGGTCATCGGCGAGCAGAAAATCCAGCGATTTTGACATAAGATCATTGAGCGAAATATCGAAAACACCAAATTTGGCACACTGGTACGAGGAACAACTGTCGTTTATGAAAGAGTCGATTGCGGATGAGGAAGCTGATGTGGAAGGTGATTCAAGTTTTCAAGACGGTTAAAAACAGCCTATTAGTATTTACTAATTTTTCGCGTTCCTGTAGATCCCAGATCTAACATTCAGTTTGTTTTAGTCCAGTGATGCTCATATTTGTCTGTCGCCTATTTATAATGAGATTTCAACAGTTCTGGAATAATACTATACTTTAAATAAGAACTTGAAATGTAGCACGCAGGTAGATTTCCCTTCTTTGTTTACTGACTAAACTACCAAACAGTTCCTGAAAATACTAATAAATACTAATTCCAGCCACTCTCCGACATCCACCTCTAATCGTTGAAGAGGCGAGTTCTTGTATTTTAATAGCTAACATGTTTTTGCTGTTAATTCGCATTCTGTTAGAATTTCTAGGATGTATGTTCGTATGGTATACATACTATATTTTATATGGTAGTCATATGGTAACTATGATTTTATGATATTTAACGATGATGAACCCTTGCATTTTTACTGTAACTTATTTAGGAAAACTCTTTTGACGAATATGATGAATTACCAAAGGATTACGATTCCATACGGTTCGCAGAAGAAGGTACGAAAACATTCTTTTTTTACTAAAGTTTGCCTGGCATCGTGAATTTTCATTTTTTTTCTATTCTGTTTTCGGAAGGGTTTTCGGTTGCATGTCTCATGCGGTATTATTTTCCCGTTGCCGTTAGCTCATACTGATTGTATTCAACCTCTCTCTCTCTCTCTCTCTCTCTCTCTCTCTCTCTCTCTTTCGCTGGCTTGCGCTCTCTGGTTTGGCCTACCAGATGTTCATTATGCACACAAAAAAAATACAATATGAATAAATGTGAATTCTCTCATTATTGGAAACTTGTGAAAAGTCTTTGCCGCTAAAGAATTTATTAGAAAATGTGTTTACTTTTCACGTTGTTTTCGCTTGCCAAACTAAACGTTAACTAACTGCAAGTAAAAACAGATCAGGTGGCAGCCCAGTTTTCCTGTTAGCACTTTGTCACTTTACCTTACAATTAGTTAGGCGCCTAAATGGCCTATACCGAGTTATCTGTGAATACACTTCTTACCCTTTCATATAACGTATAATATCGCACTTACTATCCTTTCTCGTAACGTAAAACACTTATTGTTCTTGCTCATACTTAAAATCCTTGTTATATTTTTGTTTATTATCTAAGCATAAATCATAAATGT
>JAANDG010001114.1:0-15050 GCA_036852015.1 Pelodera strongyloides | reverse complement strand
TTTTTGATTTTCGGCTCTGTCCCGGAGTCGTCTCTTTTTCGCAAGGCCGGTCCGTTTCAACCCGAACCCGCCTTTTCACAAAAGGGCGGTTCAACTCACTGACTCGCCTCTTTGTGAGCGGTTCACCGCTCAACCCGTTTGACCCCACTCTAGTAAGTTACCGTAGGTCAAAAGTAAGATGCAAACGCTCCAATCTGAGGCGAAGCTTGCATCAGTGACAGATTGTCGATCGCGCTTCTGATTCAGAATCTGTGACGTCAAAACAAGTCGACGTGAAAAGTTCGCCGTAGATCAAAATTATCGATACAAGCAACTCCAATGCTGAAGCGAAGCATGCATAGATAGATTGTCGATCGCGCTTCCGATTCAGAACCTATGACAACACGAGATATGATTAGGATGAAGTTCCCACAGTAATTGATTACACAGGTTTCACGACTGGAACGTACGCAAGGATTTGAATGGGACACTGAAACGCTACTCTCTGAAATCCTGAAACAAATTAACATAATTGATGAGGAAAGCCAAGAACGGATTCAGAGATACATGGAGATTGCCATGTACAAAGAGTATCTGATATGCAAACAGACAGGACATCGTACCACAGACTGTGTACAACCTGTTACAATAGCAGGATTGAAAGAAATTGTAAGCAACGAAAACGCGTGTTATATCTGTCTTGAAACTGATCATAAATCACAAAATTGCAAAGAAACATGTAAGAATTGCAGCAAAATGCACAATGTTGAAGAACTCATGCGAAGGCCCAGTCAAGCACATGTTGGACCAATTCCCAACGACCAGTGCAAATTACGACCTGGCAATCTCATGTCTTCTTGAACAATACAACGACCCCGTCACTAAGAAAAGAGCAATTAATTCGGCAATTAAGAACACGCTAATTGCCAAAAACAATTCGGCAAGCCTGAAGACCACATATTTTCAATTGAAAACATTATGCAGCCGCATGGCCCAACACGCATAGATAATATATGTTCATAGATAGATAAAGATGAAGTTCCCACAGTAATTGATTACACAGGTTTCACGACTGGAACGTACGCAAGGATTTGAATGGGACACTGAAACGCTACTCTCTGAAATCCTGAAACAAATTAACATAATTGATGAGGAAAGCCAAGAACGGATTCAGAGATACATGGAGATTGCCATGTACAAAGAGTATCTGATATGCAAACAGACAGGACATCGTACCACAGACTGTGTACAACCTGTTACAATAGCAGGATTGAAAGAAATTGTAAGCAACGAAAACGCGTGTTATATCTGTCTTGAAACTGATCATAAATCACAAAATTGCAAAGAAACATGTAAGAATTGCAGCAAAATGCACAATGCCCGTAACTGTTCATTGACCTTTGGACAACAGTATCAGTTCTCCGATCTTTCGAAGAGCCGCATGCAGTATTATCCAAATCCCACACAACAATCCATTGAAAGTTACAGGCAACCAATGCAGCAACAGTTTCATCCGAAACCGCACAATCAGCATGTATCAGGTCGCATAGATTTTAGTCCGTACCAAAATCAGAGACCGTACCCAAATTCGGGACAAGGTACCAACAATCAGCAAAATCACGGTAACATTAATCAGAACAAAAAGTGGCAGCACAGTAACCGTCTGGATTTCAAGCCCAGAAATTTCCAAAACAACAACTATGGGCAGAACACTCAAACAATACAGATGATGCAAGAAGCAGATAATGGACCACATGAAGAAAATGAACAAGCAGAAACAGGGAAGGGGCCTACGACGAAGTACCGAAAAGGTTCGACGAACACGGTACGGAGGAAAATGACGCCATGCATTTTTTTCGGTACAGCGAAAATACTAACAGGCAATGATAAAGAAAGACACCAAACAAGAAAAAAGCAGGTAAACAGCAAAGCATAACAGGCTTTGTTATGCTCAGAACATGCCTTGTTATGCTCATTACAAAAGCATAACATGCCTTGTTATGCTCATAACAAGGGGCCTTGTGCTCATAACAGACCTTTCCATGATCATAACAAAATCATAACAGGCCTTGATTCTCATAACAAAGGCAAAACAGGCCTTGTTATGCTCATAACAAAATCATAACAGGCCTTGTCATGCTCATAACAAAATCATATCATGCCTTGTTATGCTTATGACAAAAGCATAAGATGCCTTGTTTTGCTGTTATGCTCATGACAAAGGAGTAGCATGCCTTGTTATGCTCTTAAAAAAAGCAAAACAGGCCTTGTTATGCTCATAACAAAATCATAACAGGCCTTGTTGTGCTCATAACCAAATATACATGCTTGTTAGTCATAACAAGGGCCTTTGCTCATAACAGACTTGTAGGATCATAAAAATCATAACAGGCCTTGATTCTCAGAACAAAGGCAAAACAGGCCTTGTTATCTCATAACAAATCATAAACAGGCCTTGTCATGCTCATAACAAAGTCATACATGCCTTGTTAAGCTCATAAAAAAACAAGATGCCTTGTTTTGCTGTTATGCTATGACAAGAGTACATCCTTTTATGACAAAACATAACACGGCTGTGTGCTCATAACAAAGATAACGGGCTTTTTATGCTCAGAGCATGCCTGTTATGCTCAGTACAAAACATAACATGCCTTGTATCTCTACAGGTCTTGTGCTCATACAGACCTTGTCATATCATAACAAATCAAACGGCCTTGATTCTCAAACAAAGGCAAACAGGCCTTGTTATGGAATAAAAAAATCATAACGGGATTGTCATGCTCATAACAAATCATACATCCTTTATGCTCATGACAAAGCAAGAGCCTTTTTTGCTGTTATGCTCATGACAAGGAGTAGAATGCCTTGTTATGCTCTTAAAAAAGCAAAACAGCCTTGTCATGATAATAACCAACATACAGGCTTGTTGTGCTCATAACCAATCTAAATGCCTTGATATGTCATAACAAGTCACACAGGCTCTGTGTAGTTCTAAATGCTCAGAAATGCCTGTTATGCTCATATCAAAAGCAAAACAGCCTGTTATGCTCATAACAAATCATCACAGGCCTTTTATGCTCATAACAAACCCATAACAGGCCTTGTTATCTCATACAAAATCATAACAGGCTTTGCATGCTCATAACATGCCTTGTTTCGCATACCAAAATCATAACATGCCTGTTATGCTCATAATCACAGGCCTTGTTGTGCTCCTCACAAATCATACAGAACATGCCTTGTTATGCTCTTCAAAATCATTCATGCCTTGTTATGCTCATACCAAAAGCAACAGGCCTTGTTATGCTCAACAAAATCATAACATCCTTTTTATGCTCATAACAAAAGCAAAACAGGCTTGTTATGCTCATGACAAAAGCATAAGATGCTTGTTTGCTGTTATGCTCAACAAAGGCTAGCATGCCGGTTATGCTCTTAACAAAAGCAAAACAGGCCTTGTTATGATCATAACAAAATCATAACAGGCCTTGTTTATGCTCATAACAAATCATAACATGTGTTATGATCATAACAATGTCATAACAAAACATGTTGCCTTGTTATGCTCATACAAAAATCATAACAGCCCCAAAACAGGACGCGTTTGTCATCACAAAATCATAACATGCCTTTTATGCTCATAACAAAATCGCATCAACAAAATCATAACAGGCCTTGCATAACAAAATCATAACAGGCCTTGTTATGCTCATAACAAAATCATAACAGGCCTTGTTGTGCTCATAACCAAATCATAACAGGCCTTGTTATGCTCATAACAAAAACTTAATATGCCTTGTCATGCTCATAACATGCCTTGTTATGCTTCTTCAAAATCATAACATGCCTTGTTATGCTCATACCAAAAGCAAAACAGGCCTTGTTATGCTCATAACAAAATCATAACATGCCTTTTTATGCTCATAACAAAAGCAAAACAGGTCTTGTTATGCTCATAACAAAATCATAACAGGCTTTGTCATGCTCATAACATGCCTTGTTATGCGCATAACAAAATCATAACATGCCCATGTGCGCATAACAAAATCATAACAGGCTTGTTCTCATAACAAAAGCATAACAGGCCTTGTTTATCTCATACCAAGCATAACATGCCTTGGATGCTAATAACAAGGGGCCTTGTGCTCATAACAAATCTGCCTGACAGAACAAAATCAAGAGGCTTACGCTCATAAAAAATCAACATGCCTTGTTATGCCATACCAAACAAAACGGGCCTTGTTATGCTCAGAAAAAAATCATAACAGGCTTGCATGCTAACATGCCTTGTTATGCGCATAAAAAAATCATATCAGGCCTGTCACGCTCATAACATGCTTTATGCTCATGAACAAAATCATAACAGGGTTGTTATGCTCATTATATACTTGCTATGCTTAACAAAGCAAAACAGCCTTGTTATGACATAACAAAAGCTAACAGGAATTGTTATGCGTTCTTAACAGGAACAGGAACAAATCATAACAGCGTTGTATGATCATAGAAAAGCATGACACGCCTTGTGTGCTCATAACAAAATTACAACAGTCCTTGTCATGTTCATACATGCCTTGTTTCTCAAACAAAAGCATACACACGCCTTGTTGTGCTCTTAACAAAAGCATAATAGGCTTGTTATGCTCAGCTCAAACATGCCTTGTTATGCTATTACAAAGAATACATGCCTTGTTACCTCATAACAAGGGCCTTGTGCTCTAACAGACCTGCATGATCATAACAAATCATAACGGCCGTGATCTCATAACAAGGAAAAAAGCCTGTCTGCTCATAACAAAACATATCATCCTGTTATGAAAAAGCATAAGATGCTTGTTTCGTATGACATGACAAGGAGTAGCGCCTTGTTATGCTCTTAAAAAAGCAACAGCCTGTATGTCATACAAAATCATAACAGCTTGTTGTGCTCATAACCAAATCATACATGCTTGTTATGCTCATACAGGGGCCTTGTGCTCATAACAGACCTTGTCATGAATCATAACAAAATACATATAACAGGCTTGTCTATACAAAATCATAACAGGCTTGTGATCTCATAACAAAATCATTACAGCTTGTTATGAGCATAACAATTTGTTATAAGCATAACAAAACTTTGTTATGCTCAGACATGCTTGTTATGCTATGACAAAGCATACAGCCTTGTTATTCTCATACAAAACAAAAGCCTTGTTATGCTCATAACAATTCATAACGTGCCTTGTTATGCTCATGACAAACATACTGCCTTGTTTTGCTGTTATGTTCATGACAAAATTTGTTATGATATAACAAAGCAAACAGGCCTGTTATGCCATAACAAGGGTTTTGTACTCATAACAGCCTTTCATGATCATAACAAAATCTAACAGCCTTGTCATCTCATAAATGATTGTATGCTTATAATAAAATCAAAAAGGCTTGTTGTGCTCAAACCAAATCATAACAGGCTTTGTCATGCTATAACTGCCTTGTACGCTCATTCAAAATCATAACAAGCCTTGCTGATGCTCACAACACCACGCATAACATCTCTTATGCTCATAACAAAAGCAAAACATGCCTTGTTATGCTCATATCATAAAGCTAGTTACGCTCATAAAAATCAGGCCTTGTTATGCTCATAACAAAAATCATAACACCCTTGTTATGCGCATAACAAAATCATAACACGCCCTGTTGTGCTCATAACAAAATCATAACAGGCCTTTTTTCCTCATGACAGAAGCATAACACCCTTGTTGTGCTCATAACAAAATCATAACAGACCTTGTCATGCTCAGAAAATGCCTTGTTATGCTCATAACAAAAGCATAACATTGTTGTGCTCATAACAAAATCATAACAGACCTTGTCATGCTCATAACAATATCATTACAGGCCTGGTTATGTTCATAACAAAATCGTGACATCCCTTGTCATGCTCAGAACATGCCTTGTTATGCTCATAACAAAAGCATAACACACCTTGTTATGCTCATAACAAAATCATAACAGGAACATTTGTTATGCTCATACAAAAGCATAACATGCCTTGTTATTCTAATAACAAAAGCATAACCGCCTTGTTTGTCATAACAAAAGCAACAGGCTTGTTATGCTCAACATGTTTGTTATGCTCATTACATTCTTGTTATTCAACAAAGGGGCCTGTGCTCATAACATACCTTGTATGATCATAACAAAATCATAACAGGCCTTGATTCTCATAAAACAAAAAATTAATAACAAACCAGGCCTTGTCATGCTCATAACAAATCATAACATGCCTTGTTATGCTCATGACAAAAGCATAAGAGGCTTGTTTTGTTATGCTCATGACAAACAGTAGCACGCCTTGTTATGCTCAAAGCAAAACAGCCTTGTTATGCTCATAACAATGCTCATAAAAGCTTGTTATGCTCATAACAAAAATCAAAACATGCCTTCTATGCTCATAACAAAATAACAAAAACATGCCTGTTATGCGCATAACAAAATCATAACAGGCCATGCTTATGCTGCATAACAAAAGCATAACAGGCCTTGTTATGCTCATAACAAAATCATAACAGGCCTTGTTATGCTCATAACATATACAAATCATAACATGCCTTGTTATGCTCATAACAAAATCAATAACAGGCCGCGTTACGCTCATAACATGCCTTGTTATTGCTCATAACAAAATCATAACAGGCCTTGTCATGCTCATAACATGCCTTGTTATGCATAACAAAATCATATCATGCCTTGTTATGCTCATAACAAAACATAACAGGCCTTGTTGTGCTCATAACAAAAGCCAGGCGAAAACTCAAAGCATAACATGCCTTGTTATGCTCATAACAAGGGGCCTTGTGCTCATAACAGACCTTGTCATGATCAGAACAAAATCATAACAGGCTTTGATTCTCATAACAAAGGCAAAACAGGCCTTGTTATGCTCATGCCAAAAGCAAAACAGGCCTTGTTATGCTCATAACAAAATCATAACAGGCAGTGTCATGCTCATAGCATGCCTTGTTATGCTCCTAACAAAATCATAACAGGTTTGTTATGCTCATTATATACCTTGCTATGCTCATAACAAAAGCAAAACAGGCCTTGTTATGAGCATAACAAAAGCATAACAGGAATTGTTATGCTTTCTTAACAGGAACAGGAACAAATCATAACAGGCGTTGTTATGATCATAAGAAAAGCATAACACGCCTTGTTGTGCTCATAACAAAATCATAACAGGCTTTGTTATGCTCAGAACATGCCTTGTCATGCCCATAACAGCCTTGTTATGTCATGCAAAAACATAACGGCTTGTATGCTCATACAAAATCAGACAGGCCTTGTCATGATCATAACAAAATAATATAATGACGTTGTTATGCTTATGACAAAGCATAAGATGCCTTGTTTTGTTGTTATGCTTATGACAAAAGGAAAGCATGCTTGTTATGCTCTTAAAAAAGCAAACAGCTTGTATGCTCATACAGGCTTGTTTACTCATAAAAATCATAACATGACTTTTATGCACATAACAGGGGCCTTGTGCATAACGGACCTTGTCATGAATAACAAAATCATAACAGGCTTGTTATGCTCATAACAAATCATAATGCTTGTTATGCTCATAACATTCCTTGTTATGCTCAGAATAAAAGCTTGTTATGCTCGTTCAAAAGCATAACATGCCTGTTGTGCTCATAACAAAAGCATAACTGCTTGTTATGCTCAGAGCATGCCTTGTTATGATCATTACAAAGCATAACATGCCTTTGATGCTCATAACAAGGGGCCTTGTGCTCATAACAGGACTTGTTATGATCATACAAAATCAAACAGGCTTGTTATGCTATAACCTTGTTAAAACAAAAAAAAAAAAAAAAAAAAAAAAAAAAAAAAAAAAAAAATCTAACATGCCTTGTTATCGAATACAAATCATAACAAAATCTAAAAAGCCTTGTTATGCTCATAACAAAATCAGAACAGGCCTTGTTATGCTCATAACAAAGCATAACAGGCGTTGTTATCTAACATGCCTTGTTATGCTCATTACAAAAGCATAACATGCTTGTTATGCTCATAACAAGGGGCCTTGTGCTCATAACGACTGTTATGATCATAACAAAATCATAACAGGCCTTGTTAGCTCATAACAAAATCATAACAGGCTTTGTCATCATAACATGCCTTGTTATGCTCATAAACAAAAAATAATAGGCCTTTTGTCTCATAACAAAATCATAACAGGCCTTTGTTATGCTCATACACATGACAAAAGCAAAATCATAAAAAAGCATGCATCCTTGTCATGCTCATAACATGCCTTGTTGTGCTCATAACAAAAGCATAACATGCTTTTTTATGCTCATAAAAAACTTGTTATGCATTATAACATGCCTTGTTATGCTCATAAACAACATAACATGCCTTGTATGCTCATAACATGCCTTGTCATGCTCATAACAAAAAACAAACATTGTTATGCTCATAAACAAAAGCGTTGCTCAACAGGCTTGTTATGCTCATAAAAAAAGCATAACAGGCCTTGTCATGCTCATAACAAAACAAACAGGCCTTGTTATGCCATAACAAAATATAACAGCCTTGTTATGCTCATAACAAAGCATAACATGCCTTGTTATGCTCATAAAAGCCAGATGCCTTGTTATGCTCATAACAAAAGCAAAACAGGCCTGTTATGCTCATAACAAAATCATAACAGGCCTTGTTATGCTCATAACAAAAGCATAAAGGCCTTGTTATGCTCATAAAAATCATAACAGGCCGTCATAACATGCCTTTTACGCTCATAACAAAATCATAACATGCCTTGTTATGCTCATAACAAAATCATAACATGGCATTGTTATGCTCATAACAAAAACATAACATGCCTTGTTATGCTAATAACAAAATCATAACATGCTTTTTATGCTCATAACAAAAAATAATAGGCCTTGTTGTGCTCATACCAAAAGCAGGCCTGTTTTGCTCATAACAAAATCATAACAGGCCCTTTTTATGCTCATAACAAAATGCAAACACTTGTTATGTTCATAACAAAATCATAACAGGCTTTGTCATGCTCATATGCGAGCCTTGTTGTGCTCATAACAAAATCATAACAGGCCTTGTTGTGCTCATACGAAAAATCTTATCATGCCTATGTCATATGCTTATGAAAAATCATATCAGGCAGTGTCATAATGCTCATGCCTCATGTTGCTTGCTTTTATAGGCATAACAGGAATTGATGCTTTCTTAACAGGAGTCATCATGCCTTGTTATGCTCTAAAAAACAAGCTCAAACGCTATGTTATGCTCATATGCGCACAAATCAATCAATGCGGCCTTGTTGTTATGCTCATCATACTCATAACCAAATCATAACATGCCTTGTTATGCTCATAACAAGGGGCCTTGTGCTCATAACAGACCTTGTCATGATCATAACAAAATCATAACAGGCCTTGATTCTCATAACAAAGGCAAAGCAGGCCTTGTTATGCTCATAACAAAATCATAACAGGCCTTGTCATGCTCATAACAAAGTCATAACATGCCTTGTTATGCTCATGACAAAAGCACAAGATGCCTTGTTTTGCTGTTATGCTCATGACAAAGGAGTAGCATGCCTTGTTATGACAAAAGCATAACACGCCTTGTTGTGCTCATAACAAAAGCATAACAGGCTTTGTTATGCTCAGAGCATGCCTTGTTATGCTCATTACAAAAGCATAACATGCCTTGTTATGCTCATAACAAGGGGCCTTGTGCTCATAACAGACCTTGTCATGATCATAACAAAATCATAACAGGCCTTGTTATGCTCATAACAAAATCATAACATGCCTTGTTATGCGCATAACAAAATCATAACACGCCCTGTTGTGCTCATAACAAAATCATAACAGGCCTTGTTATGCTCATAACAAAAGCATAACAGGCTTTGTTATGCTCAGAACATGCCTTGTTATGCTCATTACAAAAGCATAACATGCCTTGTTATGCTCATAACAAGGGGCCTTGTGCTCATAACAGACCTTGTCATGATCATAACAAAATCATAACAGGCCTTGTTATGCTCATAACAAAATCATAACAGGCTTTGTCATGCTCATAACATGCCTTGTTATGCGCATAACAAAATCATAACACGCCCTGTTGTGCTCATAACAAAATCATAACAGGCCTTGTTATGCTCATAACAAAATCATAAAAGGCTTTGTTATGCTCAGAACAGCCTTGTTATGTCATCATAACATGCCTTGTATGCTCATAACAACCTTGTGAACTGACCTTGTCATGATCAGAACATCATAATCATAACAAAGCAAAACAGGCCTTGATATGCTCATACCAAAAGCAAAACAGGCCTTGTTATGCTCATAACAAAATCATAACAGGCCTTGTCATGCTCATAACATGCCTTGTTCTGCTCATAACAAATCATAACACACCTTGTTGTGCTCATAACAAAATCATAACAGGCCTTGTGATGCTCATAACAAAATCATTACAGGCCTTGTTATGAGCATAACAAGTTTTGTTATAAGCATAACAAAACTTTTGTTATGCTCAGAACATGCCTTGTTATGCTCATGACAAAAGCATAACATGCCTTGTTATTCTCATAACAAAAACAAAACATGCCTTGTTATGCTCATAACAAATTCATAACGTGCCTTGTTATGCTCATGACAAAAGCATAACATGCCTTGTTTTGCTGTTATGTTCATGACAAAAGTTTTGTTATGCTTATAACAAAAGCAAAACAGGCCTTGTTATGCTCATAACAAAGGGTTTTGTACTCATAACAGGCCTTGTCATGATCATAACAAAATCGTAACAGGCCTTGTCATGCTCATAACATGACTTGTCATGCTTATAATAAAATCATAACAGGCCTTGTTGTGCTCATAACCAAATCATAACAGGCCTTGTCATGCTCATAACATGCCTTGTTACGCTCATTCAAAATCATAACAAGCCTTGTTATGCTGTTATGCTCATGACCAACGCATAACATGCCTTCTTATGCTCATAACAAAAGCAAAACAGGCCTTGTTATGCTCATAACGAAATCATAACAGAGAGATAAGGGTGGTACCTGTACGTCCAAAATTTGCCGATGATGACTCACCGTTTGTCCGTACTGATACCTACCCTTTTGTGACGTTCCAACATTATTATTATCATTATTATCATTATTATCATTATTATCATTATTATCATTATTATCATTATTATCATTATTATCATTATTATTAATTCTTAATACTTATTACTTTTTACTAATCAAAGTACATATGTCTCCACATTGTCACTTTTCTAACCGTCTGGCTTTCTGCACACTATTTCCCCGTCTAACCGTCTGCACCCTCTGCGTTTCCAATACTATTTTGTACTATGCCGCGCCGCTTTTGCCCGCACTTAAATATTCTTAATTGACTTTATCACAAAATCTTCATGTGCAACAAGTACATGTAAACCTTTATTTAACCAAGATTTCAACATTTTCCACGGGAAGGGCGTCAGTCCCCACAATGAAAGTTGGCAGATTTGGGTGCTGAAGGGGGTGGCCCATGTCTTGGTTGTACTGCGCGACGCTTGTTCTAAAAGCAATAAACTGAAGTGCTTTGAAATGAAAAAGGATATATGTAGAACTGTTACTATAACTGAAATACAAGATGATAACAAAGAAACAACAGTAAAAAAAAGAAACATACCTTTGGCCTCCACGTCGAAAGAAGTATGAATTCGAGTTGGGACCGACACCGTCGGTACATTTTGCCAGTTCCATAGGTCTATTTCGGTTTCTAATTGACACAGCTCCGGCCACAATTTCCTCAGCAAGATCGTATACGTTTGTTGGCGTGATAGTAGCTAGCATATAAATTTGCTTGTAAAGGTCTAGGAATGAAATCCAATGAATCTCGCGTCCCGCTCTCCGCCTGGGTCTAACATATGCCACAAGTGTGGTGGTTTGGGTCACCATTCTGAAAAGTAGATATTAAAATAAGGCCATGACTCCTATCATTTCCCAAGAAAATAGAAATAACGAAGTATATAGTGATATAGATAAACAGATGGCTTTAAACCAAGTGAATTAAAAGTGCAAACAATTGAAATAATTATTTATTCACAAAATTCGTATGTAAAAGTTTTTATTAGTGGGGTCCATATGAATGGCGAAGCGTCCAACTTCGTTGAGAGAGTCTTTGGTTGATGGGCTCGAAGCTGGCACTTTTTTTGTGTCTTCCAGCTTAGTATCATGGGCAGATTTGAGGTGCCGGCGTAGATTGAAACCGGTTGAGTACGGTAGCTTGCATAGCTGACAGTTGTGTACTTTCGGCTGGCGCTTCTTGATGGTGGTCACATGTTTAGATTCAGGTGTAGTAGGAGAAGCAGCCGCATCAGAGGATAGCATGATGTCGAAGTGACACCTCATTTCTGCAAGTCCATTTATACTAGACCTCTCTGGAGTAGTAAATTCCTGTACCATTTTTTAATAAATTGGTCATTTTTCATGGTATTACAAGTTTTTAACTCTCTTAGCGCATTTTTCATCGCTCTCTTTCTACACATTTGAAACACAAAATATATGCAAAACTGCCCACATTGAACGCTTTTGATACTTTGATGCACATTTTTAGAATATTCTAAAGATTTAAACTGTTGTAAGAAATTCATTATTTCTGGTTGTGGGGGGCTCCCCGTTGGATCATAAAAGATAGCATGATTTCTACCATCTACAAACACTGCAACCCAATGGGTTCCAGGTTCCGAAGCTTCATCTGTGTTAAATATGTAGGCCACAGGACGTGTGTGTGGAACATTGATAGTGGCATTACAGGGATATGTACCGGCAAATAATTGACACGTTTCTTTTATGTGGGATAAGGTGTAGTTGATGTCGGTTGTAGTCAATGGAATGTCCATAACAAATAATAAAATTGCAATGATTTATTAAATATATATTTGGATATTACTGATTATCAAAAAATACGTTTCTGTACGAATCAATCATATACATGCCATCATATTCTGCATAAACTATAATCTGGTATCCTGTTGTAGGTGTCTTTTTGGCAAAGTGAACATTTAAATTAGTACTGCCAGTGTGAATCAGTTCAAAGTCACCATTATCATCAGTGGGTGTAAGGTTAAAAACAAACAAAGTGAATCCATTTGCATATTTCGAATAATTAATTGCAAGTGCACGCGTATCACAAGGAAAACCCAAATTTTCATGAAATTGTACAAAAGCCT
Organism: Pelodera strongyloides; assembly: GCA_036852015.1. Lineage (NCBI taxonomy): Eukaryota > Metazoa > Nematoda > Chromadorea > Rhabditida > Rhabditidae > Pelodera > Pelodera strongyloides. The sequence continues at coordinate 1,817 of JAANDG010001114.1, read as the reverse complement.
CAGCATAATTGTTACCAGCAAAGTCCATTTTAATAGGTGAAAGTGGAAAAATTCTTCCACCAGCATCAACAGAAATTTGATCTACATTAGCATTTACAAAGTTAAAAGGATTCTTGCTGTTACCGTCAAAAGAGTCTGTTTCTACAAAGCCTAAAACCAGGCGGCGTGGAATGATATTAGTGAATAAGGATGCATTTGGCAGGTCGTATCTCCCGCCGGGAACTGTTATAACCTTTAGTTGGGTTTTCTTATACGGATATTTGGCTGGAAAGGAAAGCATTGTTTTTTCTACAGCTAAGCCAGCAGAACCTACAATATCAATTGCTTTTACGTGCATTTTCATTGAAACAACGTCAATTTTTAATCCTTCTTGGGGTGTTGCCGTGTGATCTTCTAATATAAATGAATCCTTGTTTCTGAAGAGTTGAATTTGCAAATTGACATGGGGCACAAGAAGTCTATCTGTGTTAAACATATCAATATAAAGTGGTGCACACAGGTCAAGTTCACCGTTACCAGCATTTGACATCTTAACACGCTTCAAGTATCCAACATTCGCAGCTGTATCTAAACCATTGTTGCCGTCCTCAGTGTAGCCTGATACCGTGAGAAATCCATTTTTGAACTCGGTGCTGTGGTTCAGGAGCGTTTCCAAATACGCTTTGAATGCATAGTTGTTACAATCACTAACTTGGGTATTGTTTATATCAACTTTTACCTGGTTGAAAAATGTTGCACCAATATAGTTAATTAATGCACCAGATAACTCATGGTCTGCAGATGGTGTAACTCGCAGACGCAACGATACATATGCCTTGGACAATTGTAAAAAATGGCGTGAATCGGTAATAACAAAAGTGTATGGGCCTGTATTATTGACAGGTGTGGTTGTTGGAATTGTTAACCAATGCGAAGATTCCATAACAACCTGTGTAGTTGGTACCTCAAAGAGGGACATTTCACTTCGAGTTGAAGGCGCACTTTTAGCGTCAATTAGTTTTCCCATTTTCCGAAAATATCGCGATATTGAGGTGTTCTGGGCTTTCTTTTCCTTATCGTTTTCTTAGACTTTGAAGGCTTCTTCTTCTTTGGCTTTCGCTTCTTTGCAGTCTTCTTCGTCTTCTTGCGTTTTTTAGAAGACTTTTGGGGCTTTCTTTTTCGCCGACGAGTTCGCTTACGCGCACCTTCCCCGGTTTGGCCAAGCTTGTTAATGCCAGATGTGATAAGGTTATTATACCCGGCACTGCCGTGTTCTCGGAAAGATTCTTTAATATTGCGTCCAGACGCCAAATCGTTCACTATTTGGCCACTTGTCGATAATGCTTGCGTTGCAATGGATTTTGAAGCTTGCTTGGCTATTGGAAGGATAAATCTGAAGAATTGACTGAAAAGTCCACCGAGTCCAGAAGATCCACGTTGGAAGGGAAAACCTCTATATCCACCGGAACCTGCTTGTTGGGCTTGTTCGTCAAAAACAAAAGCCCAATCCACAGAATTAGCGGGGTTGTAATCGTAATGCATAATATAACGTGCTTTGTTATTTGGGGGTAACTAATCATAGATCACCAACACGTCGTTTGGGTCGAAAGTGCAACACTAGCGCTATTTTACCAGAATGAAAATCTATTATGCGATCCTGATCGTTCTTCACTTGCACTTTTATGCTGTCAAAGTCGTTCCCCAATACAGGAAGATATTGTGGGCGATCATATGAAATTTCCTTCATTTCACCATATTTGCCTTTTAGGCTCACAATTCGTAAAAGTTGGGCGTAAACGTTGGACACTATTTGGTAGTCCACCACGTTGTAATAAATA
>JAANDG010001113.1:0-15065 GCA_036852015.1 Pelodera strongyloides | reverse complement strand
GCTCTATGGCGACTAACATCCTCCTCTTCTATGAGAACGTCGCCCCGACGTTCATCTTCAGCTTGTGCTGACCACATTGTTTGAGTGAATAGGAGTGTTGCCGCCATTCTCAGCGCCATGATGTGTCTTTCTGCATTCGCGATCTCCAAGAGTTTGAAAGGTCTTTTATCACAGAACACGGCAGCGTGCGATGTGTCTCCGCAGATGGTGCACGTATACTTGGATCTCTTGCAGATGTAGTAGTACGGGTGAGGTCGAAGGCATTTTTCGCACACGTTCCGACAATATGCGGCTTGCCGGCGCTCTTGCGGTGTTGTATTACGTGGGCAATTATCTGGCCAGTGATGTCCGTCGTCGCATAGAATGCACATTCTTCTTGCGGTGTGTCCTGGAACTCGTAGATCCGCCTGTAGTTTTCCTTTCTTTTGCGTCCATTCTACTATTGCTTGTTGAATTTTTGGCATCATTTGGCGAGTGGTTTTTTCTTGTCCGACAACATGTCCGACCTCGTCCAAAATGTTTGCTTCGCGGCATCTGTTTCTGAATTCGATTCCAACGTTTTCGTTGTCCACATCTGCTGATTCTTCTGAGTAGATTTGGCGTCCTTGTTCCTCCAACAGTGGTGGCATTTGGACTTGTCTGTTGTATTCTAACAGTGGAGTCAGGCTTCGTCTGTTTCTCCGATCCGCATCTGCATCTGGGGATGGTATCCAGTCGGGAAGCACCATTCTGGGGAAATCAAATTCGGACTCTTCCATTCCTTCTTCTTCTTCTTTAATCGTCTCATTCTATCTTCTTCTCTCGCCGGTGTCGGGTACCGGTTCACGTATTGCCATTTTTCTGTGGTCTTCTTTCTCCTTGTGGATTGCTCTGTCTTCGTTAATTATTTCCGCAATTACTTCAATGTCGTCCTCGTCATTTTCCATGCGCACTTCTGGGTCGTCGGTCTTCTTCTGATCGTTCGTTTCTTCATTTGCCTCATTTATTTGCTCTTCATTCGCGTCTTCTGTGGTGTTCTCCACTTTCCTTTTATTGATTTCGCGCATGTCCACCTTCAACGTGTCGTTTTCGTCCACATCTTCAGGTTCAGAGTCATCAATGACGAGGATCTTCATTTCGGGTTGTTTCGGCTTGGGCGCTCTTCTCATGGCTACCGCGATGCGACGGACTTTCTTCGCCAAACGACCGTGTGGTGGCATCTAAAACGACCACGTTACCGTTCCTCACAAGATTTTCTTTGTTGGGGAGTATCTACACCGTTATTTACAAAAGAAAACCGTTTGATTCCGTTGTTTTCCGTTTATTTTCCGTTATCATTTGTATTTTTTTTTTTTTTCGTTACACCTGAAACTACACCGTCTTCATAATTACTACTTCTTGATTATTATTACCGTCATGTACCGTTTGTATTCACCGTTCTGAACTGTATTGTGGTTAGTTCGACTCCTCCTCGGAGTCGGATTCCTCAATGTTAGTGTCTGCGATCTTTCTGTGTTTTAGTTTCTTGATTCTATTTAGATGAACTATTGTGTGTTTGTCTTTGTCGTCTCTGATTTCCACATTTGGCCACATAATTTTCACGATAATGTAGGGGCCGATCCACGTATAGTCGAGCTTGTTCTTTGGGTTTTCTTTCCTTAGTAGCACGCTTTGTCCCACGGCGACTTCTTCAGACTTGATTCCTCTCATCTTGTCATATCGTTCTTTTACACTTTTCTGTGATGTCTCCAGCCTTTTGTAGACTTCGTCCCAGACGATCGAAAGGTGTTTGGCCACAAATTCTTCATAGTCCTCTGTGTCTGCATATGTCCATCTTGGTGTTTGCATATGCAGGTCTTCCGGTACCAGTGGTGTGCGTGCATAAATCACTTCGAATGGCGATACCTTTGTTGTTGTGTGCGGGATCGAGTTGTATGCAAATGTGATGAGTGGTAGATATTTGTCCCAATCTTGCTGGTTTGACGATACAAATGTAGTCAACAGTTCTTCCAAAGTTCTGTTATATCTTTCTACCAATCCGTTAGCTTGCTTATGGTAGGGTGTGCTTGATTTGTGGTTTATTCCCAATCTCTCCATGATGGTCACGAAAGTATCAGCGATGAAGTTTCTTCCTTTGTCTGTTACGATTTCTCGTGGCATTCCATGCTTTGCTATCAGCTGTTCCAAGAAGGCTTTCGCCGATGTTTCTGCGGTTTGGTTTGGTAGCGCCACTGTGATGGCATACTTTGAGAATGCATCCACAAATACTAGGACGTATTTGTTTCCTTCTTCCGTCAGCGGCAATGGGCCAAGAAAGTCCAAGTGTATTCGTTCAAAAGGGGCACTTGTGATTTCCCACAGACCCAGGGGTTCTCGTCGTAACGATCCTGTGATGGCCTTTCTTTTCTGACATTTCAAACATGACGTGACAATTTCCTTCACATCTCGGTGACTTGTCCTCCACGTATAGACTTGTTCCATTCGTGCCTTTGTCTTTTCGTAGCTCATGTGTGCTGCCAGCATTGGATGATTGTGAAAATATGCCACAATTCCTTGTCTGAACTGTGAGTTTTCAGGTATCACTATTATGGGTCTTTCCTGTTCTCCATTCGGTTTGAGGTATAGGATTCCATTTTCGACCAGAAATTGGTTGTCTTCTTGTTTACTCGTTGTTCCTCGTACGTGCAATCTGTCTATGATTTCCTTCAGCTCTGGACATTTTTGTTGGTCTTCCCGAATTTCGTCTGTTGATGGAATATACGGTTTCATCTCGTTGTTTGTTTCCTTAACTGCGCTAGTCGATTCTTCCTCGTTTGGTGGATATCTGGACAATGTATCGGCTACCGCGTTCTGCTTTCCAGGGCGGTATTTGATTTCGATGTCGTATTCTGCCATGGTTATCTGGTACTTCGCCAGTCGTCCTGTAAGGTCCTTCTTTTGCAGTATTGAGGTTAGTGGTCGGTGGTCCGTTATCAAGGTTGTTTGTGATCCGTAGATGAACTGTCGAAAATGATTACATGCTGCACATACAGCTAGTGCTTCCAGTTCTAGTGCTGCATATCGTTGTTCGAAATCTTTCAGTCGTCGACTGAAGAAGCTTACAGGATGGTGTTCTCCTTTGTCATCCGCTTGCATGAGCACTGCTGCTATTGCGGTTCTTGAGGCATCCGTTTCTATGACAAACGGTTTTCCGACCTCGGGGGCTTTCAGAACCGGGGCTGTTGTGATTGCGTTCTTCAATGCTTGAAATGCATTTTCTCTTTCCTCGTTCCACTCGATGGCTTGATCTTTCTTTGTCAACTCTACCAATGGAGCGGCAATTTTGGCATATTCTTTGATAAATCTGCGAAAATAGTTCGTCATTCCCAGAAACGATCTTATGTCTGTTTGTGTGCGAGGACGTGGAAAATCCGTAATTATCGTTGTTTTTTCTTTATCCATCTCGATGCCTTGCTCCGATATGATGAATCCGAGATATTTCACTTTGTCGCGAGCAAAGTGAGTCTTGTCCAATCTGAGCTTCAATCCGTTAGCCACCAATGTTCCGAGTAATTCGTTGATATCGTCTAGGTGTTGCCTTGGTGACGGTGACATCAGGATGATGTCATCCAGATATGCCAGTAGTGTAGCTTGCATTTGACGACGCATTGTTTCCATTATGCGTTGGAACGTTGCTGGGCTTCCTGACAATCCCATGGGAACTCTACAGAATTCGAATAGGCCGATGTGCGTCGCGAATGCTGTCTTTTCAATGTCCGATTCCTCCATATCAACTTGAAAATATGCCGATTGTAGATCTGCTACCGTATACATTGATTTTCCTGCAGCCATGCTGACTACGTCCGTGATACGTGGAAGAATATACACTGCGGGTTTGGTGACTTTATTTATCCCTCGGTAATCGACTGTAAATCTCCAGGTCTTTCCGTCCTTTTTCTTCACTAAAAAGACTGGACTGCAAAATTCCGCGGTGCTGGGACGGATTATTCCTTGTTCTTGCATCAGTTTGAGTTGTTTATCGACTTCTTCCTGTTTCCCCAACGGAATGGGATAGTTTCTTCGCACTGGATCCTCGTGTAGTTTAAATGGTATACGGTGTTTGATTGGTCCTTGATAATGGCCAATGTTGCCGTCTGTCCACACGAATGCATCTTTCCAGTGCAGGATCATTCTTTTGAGTTCCTGCTTTTCTTGCGGATTCAACTTGGATTCGGATAGATCCAATTTATCTCGTAGGAACTGTTCGTCTGTTCTCTTTGAAGGTAGTTCAGGTAGTTTTGATTCCCAGTCAACTTCGGGTGATACTTTCTCTGTGATCACTGAGTATACCGTACTTATGTTGTAACCATTTCCAGTGAGCACTTCTGCCGTTGCTACCGTCGTGCCTTTCTCAATTCGTTCGATGCTTCTTCCAGGGTTGATGATCCTGATTGGGACGTTATTTCCTTGCACAGCATTACACAATGTTCTGCCGGGTAATAGATTTGCGTTCCTTGTTATTCCTTCCACCAACAAGTCCGTATCCGTAGGACAGCATACATTCATTCTTCCTATCAACAAATTATCCGATCTCGGTGGTAATTCCATTGTTTCTGGCATTTTTACTGTAAATATGGCGCCAACATCGTATCCTTTGTCTCCCGGTCGTAGCATAGGGATCTGAGAGTCTCCTAGGTCGATGATCCTACGCCCAAAATTCAACGAGAATTTCGCATTCTCTCCTTCGAATTTTGACAAAATGTCCGTGCCCAGCAGAATTGAGGCTGGACACATCTCATCTTCCGCAACGAGACATTCATGCGGTTGGTGGATATTTCCAATTGATATTAGAAGCTTCGCTGTTCCGACAAACTTAATTCCAGTACCGTTAGCGGCCGTTGCAGACCGGTTTGTTGGCTCCAATTTGTCCAAAGCGTTTATCCTTCTCAGTGTGGATCTTCTGCAGTATGTTAGTGAACTTCCCGTATCAAATAATGCTATCGTTGCGTTTCCATCCACGTGGATAGGGATGTACGGAATGTTTCTTCCGTTGGTGTTGCTTGTGGAGATAACTGGTGCCACCAGGATAGTGATTACGGCCATAGTAGGAATGAATTTGAACACAAATGATTCGTATCGAATTGGTTCCTGTTCTGTCCTCTGCTGATCCACTGGTTGAAGTTCTAATTCGTCACGTACTGCGTTGATTCTGTTTGGGACAAGTTGCTCAATTCCTTTCGAAATTCCTTCCGTGGTTTTCCTTGCAAACCATATCTTTACGTAAACGATACAACATCCGATCAGAAGTACTACTATTAGCGCGGGTATTCCAATGTAGATTAGAATCCATTTAATCCAATTCCATAATGTCGCCAGGGTGTTCTTGATGACCTTCACCGTATTCTGGTATGCTTCCACCACAACCTCTTTTGCCTTGGTGGTTCCTTCGCCAATCGTTTTCAACGTTTGCGCCGTTGTCTCTTCTGCTTGCGTGATGAATTGCTTTCCTTTCGTCGTGAGCCATTCTGCTACAGCCTCGGTGTATCTGGCGTTGCGGCTTCTGTTCAATGACGATCCTTTCAGCTTTAGTATTGTAGAGTCAAAGATGTTTGGTTGAGCTCCTTTCTTGTCATTATATGACCATACTCCCATTTCTTCAGTGATTATCAACGGTCGTTGGTGACATGGTATTTCCTTTGCTTCCCGCACTAGATCCTTTGTAGCTGGTAGTATGAACATAATATTATCCTTGATCTTTACTGGCCATCTATCGTAGCATGTTCCATTAAATTCGAAATTTTTGAAAATCTCCGAGTTGTCCACTTCTATAGTTTTGCATTTCGCCAGCATGTACACATTCGGTCCTGCTTGTCTTGCGACAATATCCTTTTCGTTTAACAGCCTCCTCATACCTTCTGTGGGGTCATTGTTAATTTCGCTGATTCGTTGAATCAAATCTGCTCTTTGTTCTGTGCAGAGACTGAGCATCTGAAGTTTCGTGTAGAGATCCTTGATGTTTTCATATTTTTGCAATCTTGCGATCTTCTCTTGCTGGTTGGCAATTTCTTCACGCAATGCGATCATTTCTGCGTCAGTGTTTTCCTGTATGATGTCCAAACGTTCCTTATGTGTTTCATCTTCTTCTTGTAGCTTTGTCACTTCTTTGCGTAGACGACTTAGATCCGATTCGAATTTGCTGAGTGATTTGGTGATATCTTGAATATCTGAGAGTACCGATTTGTTCCATTCCACTGTAATTTGCTTCGCTTCTTCAGTTTTCGACGTATTCATCTTTGCTAGCGTGTTCAGTTTCTTTTCCACTCGGACTGTCTTATTCATTATCTCCGCCAGTTTCTCGTGAATTCTTGTATTTTCCTCCTCAGTTGTAGTTTGGATCTTCTTCAGCCGTTCGTCCACTCGTTTGGTCAGTGTCTCCGTTCCATTTTCCTGACGTTGTGACACTTGGTCGATCCTCTCCGATGTCGTTGACCAACTTCTTGACAGCTTGGAGTACCATTCATTCAGTTGCTTTATCTTTTCCGTCAGCTTCTGCAGCTCATATTCTGTTATTTCTGTTCGCATCTTTACGCTTTCGATAAGTTCTGAGTTCTTGTGAACTTCCGCATCCTTTTGTGTATCTTGGGTCGTGACAATGATTGGTTTTGCAGTAGTTGTGGTTGTCGCTTCCGTTGCTGTCGTCATAGTTGTAGTAGTCGTGGTCGTGGTATATACAGTTTTGCTAGGTCTTCCGAAATCGAAATACCTCTTTGACCTTTGTTTCTTCAGTCGGATATACATTCCATTTCGTAGCTTGAGAACGTGACTACCCAAACATGTTTGTTCCTCCAGAGTCGTCGGATACGTAGATAATTCTTCGATGGTGTTGGTCTTGTGAAACCATACGAGTTCACCGACTATTGTTGTTTCGCTAAGTTCCATGACTTTCTCAAAGAAACATTCCCCTTGAATATGAAACGGGTTCCAGACGACGGTCTTTTTTCTTTCGTGACAATATCCTTCTGCGCCGAAACATCCTTCCATATTCCCCAAGTCGGACGTCATTGTTGTTCCATCAAACGCGTGTACTTCACCACGATCCAGAAAGTATTTTGAACGGGTCTCGCAATTTTCTCCAAACCAAGGGATGTTCATGTTCAGATCCAATGTTGTTGCCTTCTTATCATATTCCCGGATTGTCTCCAAGTTCTTCCCACGAATTTGCAGTGTTTTGTTGGCGTTCACGCACTCTTCCATTGTGATAGTTCCTGGTTCCATTATTTCTACTGTATCTCTTCGGAATAGCTTCAAGAAACCAGACGTGCAGATTTTAACACGGAGTTCCGAGCACATAAGTGCTGCTGAACTGTGGATCCTATCTTTCTTCTTCAGTGTTTCGACCGTTGCATCTACTGAGTTAGCTTTCCAGGCAATACTGCAATTTTGCGGTTCAGGGATTCGGACAACTTCTCTCGCTGTTGTGTGTAGACAGTCGTTCAAGGTGACTCTTGTACCGTTGCACATTACGACAAGTGACAGGAGTGCTACAAGGAAAAACGGAAATTTTGATAGCGATGACATTATCGAGGTGTTCCTTCTTTCCGCATTGTTGTATTGTGAGTGTTCTTCTGGAACTTGATTGATTTCTTCCTCACTGTCCTCGGACAACGTAAAAACTCTTTGATTTCCGAAGTTGCGGTAGGGTCCTCTTTGTCCTCCGCTCTGACCACGATTTCCACGCCAGTTATTCATTCCACGATTGAATCCTCTGTCGAATCCATTGACGTTGCCGTTGTTTCTGTTTTGGAAGTTGTTTGACGACCAGTTGTTGCGGTATCCCACGTTTCCTCGACCGAAACCGAATCGAAAACCTCCAAAAGGTCTTCTCTGCGGGGTAGAGAAATTTCCCCTCGGTCTACTGCCGTAGTTGTTAAAAGGTCTCGGGTTTCTCCTCATTTCCTCTTCCAATCTGTGGTGCTTAGCTTGCTGGGTTCTTAATTCTTCCGCCAGTGAGGTTACGCGGTCTTCAAGTTGTTGCTTGTGTAGTTGTTCCGACAGAGCACAAATTGCATTTTCCTCCTCTTCCATGAGTGTTTCTTCTCTTTCTGTTATGCGGATGGTGTCTTCGATGGATGCTGGCTCTGCTCTTCGAACTGCGGCACGGAGCTTTATTGGAAGTTTTTGAATAAATGCGGAGCGTACTTCTCTGATCCACTGTGCTTCAGGAAGTCCAGGGTGTGCTGCTCTAACGAGTCGCTGTACTTTTCTCATGAAGTCCCGATGAGTTTCCTGTTTTCCTTTTTGTAGCTTGTGGAGCATTGTCTCAGCTTGATCGATATCGTACGGGTCTCTGACTTTTTCCGTAAATGCTTGCAACACATCCCGAAAACTAGCTCCGGTTCTTATATTCTCGGGGATTTCTAGGTACGCATCTAGCGCCCTTCCTTTCAAGAACAACGGAAATTGTCTCACTCCCATTGGTTCGGTCAAATCCGCAGCCGTAAACAGATGATTTAGACGGTCGTAAAAGAATTTGAGATCCTCTCCTGTCTCCCCGCCGAATTTCTCGACCGAGTGATTTGGTAACATGCTTATCGTCTGGAGTTTCTGGAGTTCCGCCCTCAGTTGGTCCATATTTCTGTGTATAAATAGCTTTCTTTGTGGATAACTTCATAGACGTGGCAGAGACTGTTGTTGTGTTTGCTGATGTGTGTGAGTTTTTTGTTTGTGATACGTTTCTATTATTTTTGTTGAAAAATTAAACCGAAAAAAAGGTTATGGCATTAATAACAAAACACACATTAGTTAAGTTAATAGATGGGAATTCATGTCCTACTACAAAAAGATAAAATAAAAATGAACTATTGCAGCACAAATGATTAAAATTATGCTATTTTTCTGTGACAAATATTATTTTTACAAAATAAAACTAATTTTTACAATAATTCTAGCTGTTTTTTTTTTTTTTTTTTATTACTTAGTTATTAATATTATTATTGTTACTATTACTATTTTAGTATTATTATTATTATATTATTATTTTTTTTTTTTTTTTTTTTTTTTTTTGTATGGCCTATGGTCAACAAACAACTGGTAATGTTAAAAAGAAACTGTATAGCTGCCTAATTTACCAGGCATTACAACAAGACTAACAATTGGTTATATTGCAACATAATAGACCGACCCTGATTGTTCCTTTTCCTGTCCGTTTGTTCTTTCGGCGATCTCCGCGTAAATTTGCTTTTCTCTCCGCAGGTGGTTTTCCTGCCCTTTTTGTTTACCCTGTTATATGATACAGTAATTATACCGTAATATTCCGTATGTTTTCAACCGTCAATCGTACGCGCACATGTTTAATTTATACCTACCTAAAGCGTCCCCTAGGCTCAAAAAGTTCCAAAAGTGTTTCTTAATTTCTCAATTGATAAAACTTTATGGGCTGGCCAGCCAATTTGTTGTAGTTGGGACTATACCGTTATCCGTCGTGGAACTCTAATTTAAAGGCAAAAAAAGGCCTTAGTTTTATTTTGTTTTGTCTACACCGTGTTTAAAGTCCCTTTTTCTCTGGCGCGAGTCAACGTCTGTTGACGATAAATTTGCATGCAGCTCAGATGCTGCCATGTCATTAGATAAAAGGCAGAGTCAAGATGTAATAAGAGAAAAAGAGAGAGAGAGAATGGGTGGAACAAACGGGAAAATAAATTTGTATATGCGCAATAAATGACATGATAACGCTATCCGCCTCGGTTCGACCCGAGCGGTCGCCATGTTATTTTTGCGCGCCGGTAATGTCTATTATGCAAAAACTACAAAGTAAAAAGAATAAAACTGTATAAGTAAAATTTAGTTTACCTTCTACTTCTCGTGCTTGAAACGTAATTATATGCAAGGGTGAGTATGTTTGATTTGTATTACCTTCTACTTCTCGTGCTTGAAAGGCTAATTATAGGAAAGGTGCTAATTGACAGTAATTACACTGATACAAAAAAGTATTTGATGTATTATCAGGATTTCAGTTATTAATGTCCTTGTTTAGTAACAGATCCATGCATCAACTACATACATCAGATAGGCTCTGACGGTGATAGATACTCAACAAATTCAGATTTGTTATCAATATCAGAGTATCAGATAATTGATAGCAATTAAGAAAGAAACCAGAAACAAATGAATATCCAAAGCTTATTACCATCAGTGATTTACACGTTGCTTGATTGGCTGTCTTGAAGTAATCACAATGTAACAAGCGCAGCAAAGGAAAATAACCAGCTAGCGTATTTCAGTCACTAATAATTAAAGTGCTAATTAATGAAAATTGAGTGATTCTTCACATATTTTGTAGAGAATTTCACGGGGAATCCAATGCCGTCGATAGATTGAAAATTCGTCAAATTTTGACGGAGTTATAGCCTTTTGAATGTGTTAGATTGTTCATTACGCACCTGCACAATTAATAATCGTTATTAATAATTACTAAGCAATGCAATTTGGATATGTTGTAGAGGGTAATTTTGTGAGTAAAATGACGCCTTGATACTGAATATTGACCAAGGTTTGCCCAATATATTGATTATAATTGCGTATAATTGGCACCTCAATTCACCATACACCTGTGTTATTACATTTCTTTTTATATTCCTAATGTTTCCAACTATATTTCCTATATATTTTCACATTTAAGGTCTATTTTCTATTCAAGATTCCGTTATTTCCAAGTTTCCAGGTCGCAACGTTGCGTCATCCGAGTTTAGCATATCACTGAATTAGCATAAGTGCAATTGTCTGGGTTTTGTCTGAAAATGCCCGTGCCACACGGTTTTCGGGTATAAAAGCAGGCTGGAAGCTCAGTCTCGAGCGAACCTGGCCTACTCGAGGAATGGGGTTGTGAAGCTTTATTTAGGTTTTAATTAAGAACTTGGTGTTTAAAAAATGGTGAATTGAACTGTTTGACTACTGTAGCATCAAAACTTGATGCCGAGGTGTGTTGATACGTGGTAATTGATAATTAACGACACAAATCATTTATTTTGACCTGTTGTTTGAAATTGATTTTGATTTCACTAATTAATCATTAATTATCGATCACTAATATTCAAAGAACTTACGACGTTAACAAGGTGCACACGGCTAATACTATAAATCAGTACGGAGATATGGAAATAGGTGCTAATTGACAGTAATTACACTGATACAAAGAAGTATTTGATGTATTATCAGGATTTCAGTTATTATGTCCTTGTTTAGTAACAGATCCATGCATCAACACATACATCAGATAGGCTCTGACGGCAGTACATACATACTCAACAAATTCAGATTTGTTATCAATATCAGAGTATCAGAGAATTGATAGCAATTAAGAAAGAAACCAGAAACAAATGAATATCCAAAGCTTATTACCATCAGTGATTTACACGTTGCTTGATTGGCTGTCTTGAAGTAATCACAATGTAACAAGCGCAGCAAAGGAAAATAACCAGCTAGCGTATTCAGTCACTAATAATTAAAGTGCTAATTAATGAAAATTGGTGATCTTCACATATTTTGTAGAGAATTTCACGGGGAATCCAATGCCGTCGATAGATTGAAAATTCGTCAAATTTTGACGGAGTTATAGCCTTTTGAATGTGTTAGATTGTTCATTACGCACCTGCACAATTAATAATCGTTATTAATAATTACTAAGCAATGCAATTTGGATATGTTGTAGAGGGTAATTTTGTGAGTAAAATGACGCCTTGATACTGAATATTGACCAAGGTTTGCCCAATATATTGATTATAATTGCGTATAATTGGCACCTCACCTCAATTCACCGTACACCTGTGTTATTACATTTCTTTTTATATTCCTAATGTTTCCAACTATATTTCCTATATATTTTCACATTTAAGGTCTATTTTCTATTCAAGATTCCCGTTATTTCCAAGTTTCCAGGTCGCAACGTTGCGTCATCCGAGTTTAGCATATCACTGAATTAGCATAAGTGCAATTGTCTGGGTTTTGTCTGAAAATGCCCGTGCCACACGGTTTTCGGGTATAAAAGCAGGCTGGAAGCTCAGTCTCGAGCGAACCTGGCCTACTCGAGGAATGGGGTTGTGAAGCTTTATTTAGGTTTTAATTAAGAACTTGGTGTTAAAAAATGGTGAATTGAACTGTTTGACTACTGTAGCATCAAAACTTGATGCCGAGGTGTGTTGATACGTGGTAATTGATAATTAACGACACAAATCATTTATTTTGACCTGTTGTTTGAAATTGATTTTGATTTCACTAATTAATCATTAATTATCGATCACTAATATTCAAAGAACTTACGACGTTAACAAGGTGCACACGCTAATACTATAAATCAGTACGGAGATATGGAAATAGGTGCTAATTGACAGTAATTACACTGATACAAAAAAGTATTTGATGTATCATCAGGATTTCAGTTATTATGTCCTTGTTTAGTAACAGATCCATGCATCAACACATACATCAGATAGGCTCTGACGGCAGTACATACATACTCAACAAATTCAGATTTGTTATCAATATCAGAGTATCAGAGAATTGATAGCAATTAAGAAAGAAACCAGAAACAAATGAATATCCAAGCTTATTACCATCAGTGATTTACACGTTGCTTGATTGGCTGTCTTGAAGTAATCACAATGTAACAAGCGCAGCAAAGGAAAATAACCAGCTAGCGTATTCAGTCACTAATAATTAAAGTGCTAATTAATGAAAATTGGTGATCTTCACATATTTTGTAGAGAATTTCACGGGGAATCCAATGCCGTCGATAGATTGAAAATTCGTCAAATTTTGACGGAGTTATAGCCTTTTGAATGTGTTAGATTGTTCATTACGCACCTGCACAATTAATAATCGTTATTAATAATTACTAAGCAATGCAATTTGGATATGTTGTAGAGGGTAATTTTGTGAGTAAAATGACGCCTTGATACTGAATATTGACCAAGGTTTGCCCAATATATTGATTATAATTGCGTATAATTGGCACCTCAATTCACCATACACCTGTGTTATTACATTTCTTTTTATATTCCTAATGTTTCCAACTATATTTCCTATATATTTTCACATTTAAGGTCTATTTTCTATTCAAGATTCCGTTATTTCCAAGTTTCCAGGTCGCAACGTTGCGTCATCCGAGTTTAGCATATCACTGAATTAGCATAAGTGCAATTGTCTGGGTTTTGTCTGAAAATGCCCGTGCCACACGGTTTTCGGGTATAAAAGCAGGCTGGAAGCTCAGTCTCGAGCGAACCTGGCCTACTCGAGGAATGGGGTTGTGAAGCTTTATTTAGGTTTTAATTAAGAACTTGGTGTTAAAAAAATGGTGAATTGAACTGTTTGACTACTGTAGCATCAAAACTTGATGCCGAGGTGTGTTGATACGTGGTAATTGATAATTAACGACACAAATCATTTATTTTGACCTGTTGTTTGAAATTGATTTTGATTTCACTAATTAATCATTAATTATCGATCACTAATATTCAAAGAACTTACGACGTTAACAAGGTGCACACGCTAATACTATAAATCAGTACGGAGATATGGAAATAGGTGCTAATTGACAGTAATTACACTGATACAAAAAAGTATTTGATGTATCATCAGGATTTCAGTTATTATGTCCTTGTTTAGTAACAGATCCATGCATCAACACATACATCAGATAGGCTCTGACGGCAGTACATACATACTCAACAAATTCAGATTTGTTATCAATATCAGAGTATCAGAGAATTGATAGCAATTAAGAAAGAAACCAGAAACAAATGAATATCCAAGCTTATTACCATCAGTGATTTACACGTTGCTTGATTGGCTGTCTTGAAGTAATCACAATGTAACAAGCGCAGCAAAGGAAAATAACCAGCTAGCGTATTCAGTCACTAATAATTAAAGTGCTAATTAATGAAAATTGAGTGATTCTTCACATATTTTGTAGAGAATTTCACGGGGAATCCAATGCCGTCGATAGATTGAAAATTCGTCAAATTTTGACGGAGTTATAGCCTTTTGAATGTGTTAGATTGTTCATTACGCACCTGCACAATTAATAATCGTTATTAATAATTACTAAGCAATGCAATTTGGATATGTTGTAGAGGGTAATTTTGTGAGTAAAATGACGCCTTGATACTGAATATTGACCAAGGTTTGCCCAATATATTGATTATAATTGCGTATAATTGGCACCTCAATTCACCATACACCTGTGTTATTACATTTCTTTTTATATTCCTAATGTTTCCAACTATATTTCCTATATATTTTCACATTTAAGGTCTATTTTCTATTCAAGATTCCGTTATTTCCAAGTTTCCAGGTCGCAACGTTGCGTCATCCGAGTTTAGCATATCACTGAATTAGCATAAGTGCAATTGTCTGGGTTTTGTCTGAAAATGCCCGTGCCACACGGTTTTCGGGTATAAAAGCAGGCTGGAAGCTCAGTCTCGAGCGAACCTGGCCTACTCGAGGAATGGGGTTGTGAAGCTTTATTTAGGTTTTAATTAAGAACTTGGTGTTAAAAAATGGTGAATTGAACTGTTTGACTACTGTAGCATCAAAACTTGATGCCGAGGTGTGTTGATACGTGGTAATTGATAATTAACGACACAAATCATTTATTTTGACCTGTTGTTTGAAATTGATTTTGATTTCACTAATTAATCATTAATTATCGATCACTAATATTCAAAGAACTTACGACGTTAACAAGGTGCACACGCTAATACTATAAATCAGTACGGAGATATGGAAATAGGTGCTAATTGACAGTAATTACACTGATACAAAGAAGTATTTGATGTATTATCAGGATTTCAGTTATTAAGTCCTTGTTTAGTAACAGATCCATTCATCACTACATACATCAGATAGGCTCTGACGGCAGTACATACATACTCAACAAATTCAGATTTGTTATCAATATCAGAGTATCAGATAATTGATAGCAATTAAGAAAGAAACCAGAAACAAATGAATATCCAAGCTTATTACCATCAGTGATTTACACGTTGCTTGATTGGCTGTCTTGAAGTAATCACAATGTAACAAGCGCAGCAAAGGAAAATAACCAGCTAGCG
>JAANDG010001112.1:0-15070 GCA_036852015.1 Pelodera strongyloides | reverse complement strand
CAATAAGCTCAGCTTTTAGCTGATTGTCATAAACAGTATCTTGTGAATTTGGATCAGTGATTACCCCAATATTGCATTTTCCCTTTATACGAGCATTCACATAAGAAAAGAACTTTTTCCCGAATTTATATCAAAAATTTTCTTTTTCCTGTGAGCGAAAAACTTTTGGAGCGCCTTTTCTAAATTGCAGTTTATGTTTCTCATGATAGCTGAGTTTGCAACCGATGGATTTTGTCTATTGATAAGGAATAAACGACGTTTATGATAAAGCATATTCTTATATATGCAGGAAATTTTGTATTTGCAATTCATGATACCTGATTGGGACAAATTCTCCTATTAAATAACGGAGATACTCAGTTAATTTCTGTTCCAAATCATTTACATCAAGATAATATCCAAAGAAGTTTTCCCAATCTATTGATAAAGCTCTCGTGATTGAAGACCAGTCTGCATTTTTGAAATCAAGAATTGGTGTTCTCTTAGATAAAAGACTGGGTGAAAAGTTTACATTGAAAGTTATTGTATTGTGATCAGATGTACCAATGGCGGGCTCTACATTTAGCTCAGTTATAATATGAGGAGAACTGGAAAAAACATGGTCAATTATACGCTGTTCACGTGTTGGTTGATTCACAAAATAGGCCCAACCCATAGATGTGACAAATTCACCGAAACCCTTTTCTTTAGCTGATTTTGGAGCGGGAGAAAAACAATCGTAGTGAATGTTGAAGTCGCCAACTACTATAGTTTCCAGGCCACAACTGCATAGATTTATGATTTCATCATATAAGCTAGTATCAGTCACTGTTGTGCTGCCCGGCAAGCGATATATAATTACGAAACGTATTTTTGTAAATTTTACTATGTTCTCAAGATCCAAACATAGCACTTCGTAATTTGAATTACTTATGCTTTTTTGCTCTTTGCAAGTAATATTTGGATTTGTGAGAGCACAAATACCACCACCCCTTTTAGATGTACGATCCAGGCGAAATACGTTATAATCCAGCCCATCAAGTATTAAAGAACTACCTATGTCTTTTCTTAGCCAACTCTCTACACATATAAATAAGTCAGGATTCTTTTGTGATAAATGCAACTGAACAGACGAAAGATTCTTTAAGACGCTTCTAATGTTACAAAATGATACCAAGAGTGACAATTCATCCCTACTTTGCAATTTAGTTTCCCTGGCGATGAAACTGATTGTTTTGGTTGGAGAACCGGGGGTTTTGCCAGTTTTGAGGGATGGGTGTCTGCATGGCCTCATTTGTGCGATCGGCAAATTGCGGGTCATTTTTCCAAACAAGTTTTGTATCGCGCAGTTGATAAAGTTGGCCACCCAGAGAATTGAGGTAGTCCCTCTGATCGCGCAACTTTTTGAGGTTTTGGCGCTCTTCAAAAGAGATGCTGGGACGAATGTAAAAATTTGACCATTTTGAATTTCGAAGCTTATGCTTCGTCGCGAGAACCCGTCCAACAGAATTTCTCGTTGGCATCTCGACCTTCCAAAGGAACGAGTTCATTTTAAAAATGCACGCTGGAGACTCTGGAATGTCTAAATGTTTTAGAAGCGTTTTAACCTCATAAGCCACCTGATTGTCTTCAGACACTTTCGCACGCGCAACTGCTTCCGCCTTATCCTGGCTGGATACAGTATTGGGATCAGTGTTTGGTGGGTACCTTGGGGCCTGCGCGTACACATGCTGTGGGATATTAAAGACGAGCGAACGGAGACGCTTCTCCTCTCGCACTGCTTGCTGCATGCACGGCGCCGTGCCATTCAGTACTGTTTTGGTGACCTCCAACATTTTAGCCACCGCAGTCAAAAACTTAGAAGCTTCATTTGCAGTCAAATGAAGTCCCTCCGCGCCAAAACCATTCTGAATGATATCCGTGATATCTTTCTCTTCCATACCAACAACCTCCACTAAAGCTTGCTTCTTAATTGGTCTCGATGGTGACTGTGAGACATTTTCATTACTATCTGCCCGACGTTTATTAGCAGAACGTTCTACCTCCATTGGAGTCTTTAGACCTTGATCGGCCATTTAAAGGGGTTGTATCAGTAAATTCAGAGAAATGAACTTACTTTGGATGATGTCGCAGAGCACCCTAGACACAACCGCTCGCGCCTGCCGATTCAATTCTAATGCCGATTCAATTCTAATGCCGATTCAATTCTAATGCCGATTCAATTCTAATGCCGATTCAATTCTAATGCCGATTCAATTCTAATGCTACAATTTATAAGTTGTTTAGCTACGTAGCGCATGCGGACTCCTGCGGGTGGAGGGTAGTGACGATGCTAGGCCCCTACTTCACTTGTGTGATGGCCCTGAGAACGTATTTGCTTGTTGATTAGTGTGGTTGTGTACTTTTATGTGTTGCGCGTTTAGGTTTGTTGAGAACGTGAACACGTAGTTCTTTTGTTGAGGTAACGTGGCTAAATTAAACTAAAAACAAAATACGGGTTGGCTGTGTATGTGGGACCAAATTCTTTGTTTCGCTTTCAACATTTCTTTGTGAACTCTTGTGGATTTACATCTATATACATATACTGTTGTGGAATTATTTCCAAGTATCTATATATCTACTTTGATTTTTTCTTTTCATCGTCTCTCACGGCGTTGCGCTCTTTTAATGAGTATAATAAATATTCAAATATTATAGTGTGAATAGCATGACAACGTATTGACAAATACTGCTCTGACATAGTACTTATTCCCAATTGAGTACCCGAAATTATTAATTATAATTAATTTTGATAAAGATTATCACAACCCAATTCCGTTTCAGTCTTCCAGGTGTCGAGATTTGCTCGAGACTGAGCTCCTAGCCTGCTTTTATACCCGAAAACCCTGTGGCACGGACACTTTCAGACAAAACCCAGACAATTTGGTTGATGCTAATTTAGTCTATGCTAAACACCGGTGTGGCGTGAGGTGGTGAAGCTGATAAGTTAACAGCACCGAACTAATGGAAGGGAGATGGAAATAACTCGAATAGCTAATAAATAGTGGAAATTTAAGTTGAAATAAATAAAAGTATAAAATTAACACATGTGTATTGATTTGGGGGATAATTATGCACGACGCTGATCAATATCATGGGTAAACACAGGTAATTAGCTAATATCAGCACACGATTTTGATCAGTGAACAAACCTCTATCCGGTATCCACAAATCGTCGCTCTGTATTGGAAAGTGGCAATGTTATAATTGATCAAGGTAATTAACAACACCAGAATGAACAAATTCGTTCATTCAATAGGACATAACTCCGTGAAAATTTGACGAAATTTAAAAAGGTTGGCGGCATTCGATTCCCCATGAAATTCTCTCTAAGTATGGTGAATTTGACAAATTTGCGTTAATTAACAACCTGATTATAATTGATCAAAAAGGCTAGATTTCCGCCTTTGTTCGAGTAAATGCCGTGCACATGTGATATCTGTGAATCTGTGATCCGCGTCAGATAGCCGATCGATATTTATTGAAAATGTGTTGTAAGATGTATGTGAAATAGTGCTTACGCTATAGAAACGATGTTACTTATCATGGCTCATGGCTGATAAGTAACTTCAGTTTCAGAGAGGTATTTGTTTAATTAATACTACTCGTCGAAATATTACCGACGCGTCATGCTGGCCGACCAATCAATATGTATGTGTGGAAAAAGGCTTCGAAATAGAGATTAACGATGTCATTAATTATATCAGGTGTCATCATAACTTGGCATTCGTTTAATCAGTATTAGTTTGATACTACCCGCTTCACAATAGACTCTCCAATCGATAATTATGTGTGCTATTAAGAAAAGGTGTGTGTCTAATTATCGAATTGCTATTACACACAGCATTAATTAGTGTGAATAGCATGACACAACCAGGCAACGTGTTGACAAATACTGCTCTGGCATAGTAATAGTAATTATTCCCAATTGAGTGCCCGAAATTATTTCATTAATTTTGATAAAGATTATCACAACCCAATTCCGTTTCAGTCTTCCAGGTGTCGAGATTTGCTCGAGACTGAGCTCCTAGCCTGCTTTTATACCCGAAAACCCTGTGGCACGGACATTTTCAGACAAAACCCAGACAATTTGGTTGATGCTAATTTAGTCTATGCTAAACACCGGTGTGGCGTGAGGTGGTGAAGCTGATAAGTTAACAGCACCGAACTAATGGAAGGGAGATGGAAATAACTCGAATAGCTAATAAATAGTGGAAATTTAAGTTGAAATAAATAAAAGTATAAAATTAACACATTGTAGTGGTCTCCTTACTTCACACTTTAGCGCTTTTAATACAATAAATAGCGCATCCCCGAGTTCCTCATTTTCATATCCAAAGTCCAAAGGCAACAATTATGATTTCTATTTAACGTAATGTATTGCATCAACTCCCGATATAGACCATAGGATCAAACGTCCCATGACTTCGCTGTAATTGTTACAACGTTCGCTATGAAATACTGATTTACATATTTACAGAGCGGAGGCGGGTGACAAGAGAACAGGAATGGCGAGAGACAGTAAACATTTATAAGTTGTCTACACGAAGTGTGTAGAGACTTGATGTTCTTGTGTGTGTTGAGCGTGCTGGTTCATGTGGGCCCGTGTGATTGGCATCCGTTTATTTCTTTGTAATCACATAAACATATAATTCAATGCGGGCCCGGAGGCATGTGGGGTTTTGTGAACTTACGCTAACTGAATACTAGTCGTAACGAGAAGTAAATAGAATAAAGGATCAGTTAGGAGAATACATGGGGAATGGGGACAATAGAGCTCTAGGTTCGTCGTTTAGGATTTCTCCCTTTGATTTCTTAGTTTTCTGTCTTATATACTCCTTCGGACTTCGGTCAGATATTGAGCTGCGTCTCTCGCCATTCCTGTTCTCTTGTCACCCGCCTCCGCTCTGTAAATATGTAAATCAGTATTTCATAGCGAACGTTGTAACAATTACAGCGAAGTCATGGGACGTTTGATCCTATGGTCTATATCGGGAGCTGATGCAATACATTACGTTAAATAGAAATCATAATTGTTGCCTTTGGACTTTGGATATGAAAATGAGGAACTCGGGGATGCGCTATTTATTGTATTAAAAGCGCTAAAGGTGTGAAGTAAGGAGACCACTACAGGTCCCTCTTTTTTACCAGGTTCGTCCTCGAACCGATAAGTTGAGTTGTTGAGTGGTCCTAGGTTCAGGACATGAGAATGAGCACTTGTGCATTGATAGAGATGAGTCTCTAATGGTAAATAAATTCGTGTACTTTCCTCTTTCTTGAGCGTTCATTCGTTGGGAAGTTGAGAGATTTGGCCGACAGAGCAGAATCGTAAGCTTCTCGATCATCTTTGGCGCTTGGCTGCGTCCCGACGCTCATATCTGAAAATAACGACTTTTATAAAGATACCACTTTAAATTTGGATAATGTCTTTGACTTGCTTAGTGGTGGAAGACAGGTTATATTCTGACCCATTTTTTTTACTTAAGTATGCTATTTCTGAAAAAATTCTGAACATCATTTTTTGTTTGATTGGCGAACTCGACCCTAGTGAACATCTAGTCGGATTGCTGTAGTTGAGCGGGCACTGCACCTTGCGATCTCGTTTGGGCTCGTCGGTGATGATTCGGTCAATTGTGTGTTAATGGAAATTATCAGAATAATGCGTATGGTGCCGCTATTTAGTGAATTTCCCGCATATATTTCGAGCGACGCAAGAAACTTAGACTGTAGATCCCGTCGATGTTTTCTATGCCGCATCAGTCAGAATTATGCCTACTTCTATCCTCGTTAGATTTGGAGTCATAGCTTTGTGAATATTGTGGACTAAAGTAGGATTTATATCTGCGGGGCCGAGGCCATGTGAGATGGGGTTGAATAGAACGTGATAAGATAGGAGTAATGTAGAATTATTCTTTGCGCCGGAGCTTGTAATGAATGCAATGAATGAGGATTACCTGTAGGTTTGCAGAGGCCTTTTATGCCTAGCCTATCCGAAATTAACCAGGCATCTGGTTTAGTTTAAATCTATATAGTACCACTAAAAACTTAGCGCCGAGCAGCCGCTTTGTGAAGCACCTGGATGTTTTTTTTAACGCTTCTATTGTGGGGATGTGGAAAGTTATTTTGGGCCGAGGCCATGTGAGATATTGTTCGTTAGGGGAACGGGATACGGGGTAGTAACTTACTTCTGCTGGACAATGCATAAAAATGGCAGTATAGGATAGGTTATGCTGGAGATGTGTGAAGGATGAAGGGATTTGAGTGCATAAGAAACGTCTTTTATTTTGTATGATATACCTACCGTTCTGCAAACGGCTGTAGTAGTTAGCGTTGAAACAGCGTTTTTGCTACTATATATATTTTCGAACGTATTACGGTATAACAGGTTGTATTATGTTGCCATCGTAATAGCGCTTCCTAACGTAGCGCGTCGCCTTTCCCTTGTCCTTGCATAGATCACATGTATATTCTTGTCATGTCAGGTATAGCGGACGGCTAGTTTTCTCGCGAGCTTTCGGCTCTACATATTTCGGAAACATACAACCTCGTATTTCTCGTACTTGACATTTATGCAACTTACACCGTCCATAGCTTTCTGAGTTTGAACTACTTGGGAATTATTGAGCGAAACTGAGAGAGGTTCACTGTGGGAGAGTGGTTGGTTGTTGGGCCGGGGCCATATGAGATTTGTTGATTGGGAGCAGCTACCGAATGAGGAAATAACAGTGAATGATAACTTGCAATGAATGAATGGAGGATGCGATTTGATGTCCTTCCTGGATCTGGCTGAGTGGCGGTGGAATTCGGTCGCTTTGTTGAAGGTCGATAATGTGGTAAATAGCAGAAAAAATAATGGAAATTCCCTGTTGGATCCTTGTTGAAGGCGAGGGGGAATCTTGCCAGTCAGTCTAATTGCATATGTTTTTGTTTTGAGACCGCGCGTCGCCTCGCGGAGTCCGTCTGCGTCACCATTTATACCGATAATGAAAAATAATAATTGAGAGTAAAAAAAAAAATTTTGCTGACACTTACCACTCACATCTATCGTATTAAAGGAAATTAGTGGTTTGCTATCACTGATGGGAGATAGCCGAACGAATTTATGAGTAGCGTGACTTCTTGTCGGAATGTACTTTCGGTAGCACTCACTTTTTATGTGGGTAATAATTAAACAGCTATATCCGGCGTTTAGGGCGCATTCGAGTTGGGAAACTAGTGGCGAGCGTAGCCGTTTTTTTTTTTTGAACGGACGGTGGCCATGTGAGAAATTTGGGTGTCGTTTAACATGTGATTTTTTTTAAAGGCAATAACTCTTACGTTGATTTTTTGAATATCTGGTTAGATATGTTTCTTAGCTAAAATGGAAAATGGTCACGAAAGGGCGTGAGGTGGAAGTACAACTCGTCGAACGAAAATCGATATTAGTAGTAAGCTTCCTGTAAGATGTGGGCCTGGTTGAATCGTAATTTCTGATTGGATACTTATCATTAGAAGTAAATACTGGGTAAGCTGGGTGAGACATGTGTGTGTGTGGGTTCATCGTGATTGTTAGTTTCGAATTTTCAACGTAAAATATCACTGGGACCATGATGTACTGTACCATGTCCTGAGTCCTGAGCCATGTTGACTAGCTTGGTGGTTCGTGGCCTTGTGAGGATCTGTATTATATGGGGACCGTAGTCATGTGAAATGTGAAAATAGCTTCGCGCTCATAGGACGCTGGACTTATATGGACACTGAGACGTCTTCCATTTCTCACATATTTCTTTTTGTGTAATGTTGTGTGTCGCAGATCATATGTGCCGCTCTTGATAAGATCTGAGTGTTAAGCTTTTCCGAAATAATGGAAACGAAAGTTAACATCTTTGCGTGTTGAGTTTTGAATTCACGAACTAGGAACATAAAATGTCGACCCCGAAAATGGCATCGAGAAGGAGGAGGTTCCACATCTCAATTCGTCTTTCGTTCGAACTTTTCAATCGAAGTACCAGCCATGGAAATTCATATTATGCTGGGGACGAGGTCATTTAAACTTTATATTGATGTATCTATCATATGAACATGAACTTTGAAGGAACAGGGGCCGGGAGCCATGTGAACTGTGAAAGGAAATCATCCATACATTGAATTGTACGTCGCACGTCTCTTTTATGAGCGTTGTGGGCTGCATACGGTAGATAATTCTGCAATCTGATCAGAATTGGACCGAAGCCGTGGGAATGTGAAAATGAATCATATATAAATGAATAAGTGGAATGCCTTAGCACCTTTGGGGCAATGCCTTAGGTGTTTGATGGGTTGTATTTTATAAATCACGGAACTCGCATTCAACAGGGGCCAGGGGCCATCCCATGTAAATAAAGTAAACCTGAAAGCAAGGCCCGGAGCCATGTAAATATTGAAATAACTGGGGCCGAAGCCATGTGAGATAAATTTTAATTGGGGGCCGGAGCCATGTGAAAATTATGTAAGTGCAAATGATTATTTCATTGTAAAAGTAATTAACACCGGTTGCTCCTTTGCGTTTGAGAAAAGAATTGGGGATCCTTTCTCTTCCTAGTTCATACGGGGACCAAATGTTACAAACCCGGCTGAAAATACTGAGCACTTTTCTTGAAGTTCGTTTTCCAATAGTGAAGCTTTTCTTTTTCATTGAGATGACGAATGGAACGTGTGGTAAAGATTACGTAATTTTACAGATGAATGGAGCTATTCAAAAAGGGGGCCGGAGCCGTGTGAGTATAATGCTAAATATAGATAAATGGATAATGAATAATATACCTTACCATTAGTATCCAAGTATCCTGTAGTTTGCAATGTGTACCTTGGAAAATTCTGAATTGCATCAGTATAAGCCATGCGAAGTTGTGACGTTGTGGAGAATGGGGCCGGACCCGTGTAAATTTCATATTAAACGTATGTCGTGCTCATGTGAACGTAGAAAGATAAGGGGTCGAGACCATATGAATATTGAGCCGAAGCGATGTGCAATTGATTTTACTCGGGCCGGAGCCATGTGAATTTTTTTGTGATTAAAATGATGAATTATTGTAAAACAGTAAGTAACATCGGTGGCTACTTCGCGTACGAATATGTGCTGGCATTCGGCGTGCACTCCGTTTTCCAATTCGTACGGAGTAGGTCGGTGCTTAAAACTTACGCTGATCAGCTAAAACATTATTTTTGCCTCTTTTGGGCTGCCTCTATTCGGGCGACATGCCGATCTGCCTCTTTCGGTCAGACCAATATTTGTTGGGATTATTTTCTCCAACTTTCCGGATATATGTCTTTTCGACATTACTCGGGCCATTTTAATACCGGCTCTCGAGTTACATATAAAAACTGCGCAAAATATAGACGTCAAATCAATAATTATCATAATCATCACGAGAAATAATCGGAAAAATAAATTGCGAATGAAATGAAAGTATAATGTGATAATCAAGGAGAAAGCAAAAAAAAGGAGTAAATCAATGAGAGGGGAAAAGCGAGCTAAGAGAGGAAGGGGACTTATCTCGCTGCTACCAGTAAACATTTATAAGTTGTCTACACGAAGTGTGTAGAGACTTGATGTTCTTGTGTTGTGTTGAGCGTGCTGGTTCATGTGGGCCCGTGTGATTGGCATCCGTTTATTTCTTTGTAATCACATAAACATATAATTCAATGCGGGCCCGGAGGCATGTGGGGTTTGTGAACTTACGCTAACTGAATACTAGTCGTAACGAGAAGTAAATAGAATAAAGGATCAGTTAGGAGAATACATGGGGAATGGGGACAATAGAGCTCTAGGTTCGTCGTTTAGGATTTCTCCCTTTGATTTCTTAGTTTTCTGTCTTATATACTCCTTCGGACTTCGGTCAGATATTGAGCTGCGTCTCTCGCCATTCCTGTTCTCTTGTCACCCGCCTCCGCTCTGTAAATATGTAAATCAGTATTTCATAGCGAACGTTGTAACAATTACAGCGAAGTCATGGGACGTTTGATCCTATGGTCTATATCGGGAGTTGATGCAATACATTACGTTAAATAGAAATCATAATTGTTGCCTTTGGACTTTGGATATGAAAATGAGGAACTCGGGGATGCGCTATTTATTGTATTAAAAGCGCTAAAGTGTGAAGTAAGGAGACCACTACAACATGTGTATTGATTTGGGGGATAATTATGCACGACGCTGATCAATATCATGGGTAAACACAGGTAATTAGCTAATATCAGCACACGATTTTGATCAGTGAACAAACCTCTATCCGGTATCCACAAATCGTCGCTCTGTATTGGAAAGTGGCAATGTTATAATTGATCAAGGTAATTAACAACACCAGAATGAACAAATTCGTTCATTCAATAGGACATAACTCCGTGAAAATTTGACGAAATTTAAAAAGGTTGGCGGCATTCGATTCCCCATGAAATTCTCTCTAAGTATGGTGAATTTGACAAATTTGCGTTAATTAACAACCTGATTATAATTGATCAAAAAGGCTAGATTTCCGCCTTTGTTCGAGTAAACGCCGTGCACATGTGATATCTGTGAATCTGTGATCCGCGTCAGATAGCCGATCGACATTTATTGAAAATGTGTTGTAAGATGTATGTGAAATAGTGCTTACGCTAGGCTAGTAACGATGTTACTTATCATGTATGTGAAATAGTGCTCACGCTGGCTGATAAGTAACTTCAGTTTCAGAGAGGTATTTGTTTAATTAATACTACTCGTCGAAATATTACCGACGCGTCATGCTGGCCGACCAATCAATATGTATGTGTGGAAAAAGGCTTCGAAATAGAGATTAACGATGTCATTAATTATATCAGGTGTCATCATAACTTGGCATTCGTTTAATCAGTATTAGTTTGATACTACCCGCTTCACAATAGACTCTCCAATCGATAATTATGTGTGCTATTAAGAAAAGGTGTGTGTCTAATTATCGAATTGCTATTACACACAGCATTAATTAGTGTGAATAGCATGACACAACCAGGCAACGTGTTGACAAATACTGCTCTGGCATAGTAATTATTCCCAATTGAGTGCCCGAAATTATTTCATTAATTTTGATAAAGATTATCACAACCCCATTCCATTTCAGTCTTCCAGGTGTCAAGGTTTGCTCGAGACTGAGCTCCTAGCCTGCTTTTATACCCGAAAACCCTGTGGCACGGACATTTTCAGACAAAACCCAGACAATTTGGCTTGATGCTAATTTAGTCTATGCTAAACACCGGGTGTGGCGTGAGGTGGTGAAGCTGATAAGTTAACAGCAACGAACTAATGGAACTGAGATGGAAAATAACTCGAATAGCTAATAAAAGTGGAAAAAAGAAGAAAAATAAATAAAAGTATACAACTAACACATGCGTATTGATTTGGGGGCTAATTATGCACGACGCTGATCAATATCATGGGTAAACACAGGTAATTAGCTAATATCAGAACACGATTTTGATCGGTGAACAAACCTCTATCGCGTATCCACAAATCGCTGCTCTGTATTGGAAAGTGCCGCTGTTATAATTGATCAAGGTAGTTAACAACACCAGAATGAACAAATTAGTTCATTCAATAGGTCATAACTCCGCGAAAATTTGACGAAATTAAAAACGGACGGCGGCATTCGATTCCCCATGAAATTCTCTCTAAGTATGGTGAATTTGACAAATTTGCGTTAACTAACAACCTAATTATAATTGATCAAACACGCTAGATTTCCGCCTTTGTTCAAGTAAACGCCGTGCACATGTGATATCTGTGAATCTGTGATAATATGATCCGCGTCAGATAGCCCATCGAATTTATTGAAAATGTGTTGTAAGACGAATGTGAAATAGTGATTACGCTATAGAAACGATGTTACTTATCATGGCTGATAAGTAACTAGAGTTCCAGAGAGGTATTTGTCTAATTAATACTTCTCATCTAAATATTACCGCCGCGTCATACTCGCCGACCAATCAATATGTATGTGTGGAAAAAGGCTTCGAAATAGAGTCATTAATTATATCAGGTGTCATCATAATTTGGCAGTTTGTTTAATCAGTATTAGTTCGATACTACCCAAAAGAGCTTCATATTAGACTCTCTAATCGATAATTATGCGTGATATTAAGAAAAGGTGTGTGTCTAATTATCGATTTTTTTATTACGCACATCACTAATTAGTGTGAATAGGATGAGACAACCAGGCAACGTATTGACTAATACTGCTCTGACATAGTATTCTTCCCAATTGAGTACCCGAAATTATTAATTATAATTAATTTTGATAAAGATTATCACAACCCCATTCCATTTCAGTCTTCCAGGTGTCTAGGTTTGCTCGAGACTGAGCTCCTAGCCTGCTTTTATACCCGAAAACCCTGTGGCACGGACATTTTCAGACAAAACCCAGACAATTTGGCTTATGCTAATTTAGTCTATGCTAAACACCGGTGTGGCGTGAGGTGGTGAAGCTGATAAGTTAACAGCAACGAACTAATGGAAACTGAGATGGAAAAATAACTCGAATAGCTAATAAAAGTGGAAAATGAAGAAATAAATAAAAGTATACAACTAACACATGCGTATTGATTTGGGGGCTAATTATGCACCACGCTGATGATCAATATCATGGGTAAACACAGGTAATTAGCTAATATCAGAACACGATTTTGATCGGTGAACAAACCTCTATCGCGTATCCACAAATCGCTGCTCTGTATTGGAAAGTGCCGCTGTTATAATTGATCAAGGTAGTTAACAACACCAGAATGAACAAATTAGTTCATTCAATAGGTCATAACTCGGCGAAAATTTGACGAAATTAAAAACGGACGGCGGCATTCGATTCCCCATGAAATTCTCTCTAAGTATGGTGAATTTGACAAATTTGCGTTAACTAACAACCTAATTATAATTGATCAAACACGCTAGATTTCCGCCTTTGTTCAAGTAAACGCCGTGCACATGTGATATCTGTGAATCTGTGATAATATGATCCGCGTCAGATAGCCCATCGAATTTATTGAAAATGTGTTGTAAGACGAATGTGAAATAGTGATTACGCTATAGAAACGATGTTACTTATCATGGCTGATAAGTAACTTCAGTTCCAGAGAGGTATTTGTCTAATTAATACTTCTCATCTAAATATTACCGCCGCGTCATACTGGCCGACCAATCAATATGTATGTGTGGAAAAAGGCTTCGAAATAGAGATTATATCAGGTGTCATCATAATTTGGCGTTTGTTTAATCAGTATTAGTTCGATACTACCCAAAAGAGCTTCATATTAGACTCTCTAATCGATAATTATGCGTGATATTAAGAAAAGGTGTGTGTCTAATTATCGATTTTTTTATTACGCACATCACTAATTAGTGTGAATAGGATGAGACAACCAGGCAACGTATTGACTAATACTGCTCTGACATAGTATTCTTCCCAATTGAGTACCCGAAATTATTAATTATAATTAATTTTGATAAAGATTATCACAACCCCATTCCATTTCAGTCTTCCAGGTGTCAAGGTTTGCTCGAGACTGAGCTCCTAGCCTGCTTTTATACCCGAAAACCCTGTGGCACGGACATTTTCAGACAAAACCCAGACAATTTGGCTTATGCTAATTTAGTCTATGCTAAACACCGGTGTGGCGTGAGGTGGTGAAGCTGATAAGTTAACAGCAACGAACTAATGGAACTGAGATGGAAATAACTCGAATAGCTAATAAAAGTGGAATGAAAATGAAGAAATAAATAAAAGTATACAACTAACACATGCGTATTGATTTGGGGGCTAATTATGCACCACGCTGATCAATATCATGGGTAAACACAGGTAATTAGCTAATATCAGAACACGATTTTGATCGGTGAACAAACCTCTATCGCGTATCCACAAATCGCTGCTCTGTATTGGAAAGTGGCAATGTTATAATTGATCAAGGTAATTAATAATACTAATGCAGAATGAACAAATTAGTTCATTCAATAGGTCATAACTCCGCGAAAATTTGACGAAATTAAAAACGGACGGCGGCATTCGATTCCCCATGAAATTCTCTCTAAGTATGGTGAATTTGACAAATTTGTGTTAATTAACAACCTAATTATAATTGATCAAAAAGGCTAGATTTCCGCCTTTGTTCAAGTAAACGCCGTGCACATGTGATATCTGTGAATCTGTGATAATATGATCCGCGTCAGATAGCCCATCGAATTTATTGAAAATGTGTTGTAAGACGAATGTGAAATAGTGATTACGCTATAGAAACGATGTTACTTATCATGGCTGATAAGTAACTTCAGTTCAGAGAGGTATTTGTCTAATTAATACTTCTCATCTAAATATTACCGACGCGTCATGCTGGCCGACCAATCAATATTGTATGTGTGGAAAAAGGCTTCGAAATAGAGATTAACGATGTCATTAATTATATCAGGTGTCATCATAACTTGGCATTCGTTTAATCAGTATTAGTTTGATACTACCCAAAAGAGCTTCATATTAGACTCTCTAATCGATAATTATGCGTGATATTAAGAAAAGGTGTGTGTCTAATTATCGAATTACTATTACACACAGCATTAATTAGTGTGAATAGCATGACAAAACCAGGCAACGTTTGACAAATACTGCTCTGTCATAGTAATTATTCCCAATTGAGTACTCCCGAATTATTATTTAATTAATTTTGATAAAGATTATCACAACCCCATTCCATTTCAGTCTTCCAGGTGTCGAGGTTTGCTCGAGACTGAGCTCCTAGCCTGCTTTTATACCCGAAAACCCTGTGGCACGGACATTTTCAGACAAAACCCAGACAATTTGGCTTATGCTAATTTAGTCTATGCTAAACACCGGTGTGGCGTGAGGTGGTGAAGCTGATAAGTTAACAGCAACGAACTAATGGAACTGAGATGGAAATAACTCGAATAGCTAATAAATAGTGGAAAATGAAGTTGAAATAAATAAAAGTATAAAATTAACACATGTGTATTGATTTGGGGGCTAATTATGCACGACGCTGATCAATATCATGGGTAACCACAGGTAATTAGCTAATA
>JAANDG010001111.1:0-15144 GCA_036852015.1 Pelodera strongyloides | reverse complement strand
GCAACCTACGGTAAATATACTAAGCAACCTACGGGGTATATACTAAGCAACCTACGGTAATTGGGTTCACGGTATATACTAAGCAACCTACGGTAATTGGGTTCACGGTATATACTAAGCAACCTACGGTAATTGGGTTCACGGTATATACTAAGCAACCTACGGTAATTGGGTTCACGGTATACTAAGCAACCTACGGTATATACTAAAGCAACCTACGGTAATTGGGTTCACGGTATATACTAAGCAACCTACGGTAATTGGGTTCACGGTATATACTAAGCAACCTACGGTAATTGGGTTCACGGTATATACTAAGCAACCTACGGTATATACTAAGCAACCTACGGTATATACTAAGCAACCTACGGTAATTGGGTTCACGGTATATACTAAGCAACCTACGGTAATTGGGTTCACGGTATATATATACTAAGCAACCTACGGTAATTGGGTTTCACGGTATATACTAAGCAACCTACGGTAATTGGGTTCACGGTATATACTAAGCAACCTACGGTAATTGGGTTCACGGTATATACTAAGCAACCTACGGTAATTGGGTTCACGGTATATACTAAGCAACCTACGGTATATACTAAGCAACCTACGGTAATTGGGTTCACGGTATATACTAAGCAACCTACGGTAATTGGGTTCACGGTATATACTAAGCAACCTACGGTAATTGGGTTCACGGTATATACTAAGCAACCTACGGTAATTGGGTTCACGGTATATACTAAGCAACCTACGGTAATTGGGTTCACGGTATATACTAAGCAACCTACGGTAATTGGGTTCACGGTATATACTAAGCAACCTACGGTATATACTAAGCAACCTACGGTAATTGGGTTCACGGTATATACTAAGCAACCTACGGTAATTGGGTTCACGGTATATACTAAGCAACCTACGGTAATTGGGTTCACGGTATATACTAAGCAACCTACGGTAATTGGGTTCACGGTATATACTAAGCAACCTACGGTAATTGGGTTCACGGTATATACTAAGCAACCTACGGTAATTGGGTTCACGGTATATACTAAGCAACCTACGGTATATACTATACGGTATATACTAAGCAACCTACGGTATATACTAAGCAACCTACGGTAATTGGGTTCACGGTATATACTAAGCAACCTACGGTAATTGGGTTCACGGTATATACTAAGCAACCTACGGTAATTGGGTTCACGGTATATACTAAGCAACCTACGGTAATTGGGTTCACGGTATATACTAAGCAACCTACGGTAATTGGGTTCACGGTATATACTAAGCAACCTACGGTATATACTAAGCAACCTACGGTAATTGGGTTCACGGTATATACTAAGCAACCTACGGTAATTGGGTTCACGGTATATACTAAGCAACCTACGGTATATACTAAGCAACCTACGGTAATTGGGTTCACGGTATATACTAAGCAACCTACGGTAATTGGGTTCACGGTATATACTAAGCAACCTACGGTATATACTAAAGCAACCTACGGTAATTGGGTTCACGGTATATACTAAGCAACCTACGGTAATTGGGTTCACGGTATATACTAAGCAACCTACGGTAATTGGGTTCACGGTATATACTAAGCAACCTACGGTAATTGGGTTCACGGTATATACTAAGCAACCTACGGTATATACTAAGCAACCTACGGTAATTGGGTTCACGGTATATACTAAGCAACCTACGGTAATTGGGTTCACGGTATATACTAAGGCAACCTACGGTATATACTAAGCAACCTACGGTAATTGGGTTCACGGTATATACTAAGCAACCTACGGTAATTGGGTTCACGGTATATATACTAAGCAACCTACGGTAATTGGGTTCACGGTATATACTAAGCAACCTACGGTATATACTAAGCAACCTACGGTATATACTAAGCAACCTACGGTATATACTAAGCAACCTACGGTAATTGGGTTCACGGTATATACTAAGCAACCTACGGTAATTGGGTTCACGGTATATACTAAGCAACCTACGGTAATTGGGTTCACGGTATATACTAAGCAACCTACGGTAATTGGGTTCACGGTATATACTAAGCAACCTACGGTAATTGGGTTCACGGTATATACTAAGCAACCTACGGTATATACTAAGCAACCTACGGTAATTGGGTTCACGGTATATACTAAGCAACCTACGGTAATTGGGTTCACGGTATATACTAAGCAACCTACGGTAATTGGGTTCACGGTATATACTAAGCAACCTACGGTAATTGGGTTCACGGTATATACTAAGCAACCTACGGTAATTGGGTTCACGGTATATACTAAGCAACCTACGGTAATTGGGTTCACGGTATATACTAAGCAACCTACGGTAATTGGGTTCACGGTATATATACTAAGCAACCTACGGTATATACTAACTAAGCAACCTACGGTAATTGGGTTCACGGTATATACTAAGCAACCTACGGTAATTGGGTTCACGGTATATACTAAGCAACCTACGGTATATACTAAGCAACCTACGGTAATTGGGTTCACGGTATATACTAAAGCAACCTACGGTAATTGGGTTCACGGTATATACTAAGCAACCTACGGTATATACTAAGCAACCTACGGTAATTGGGTTCACGGTATATACTAAGCAACCTACGGTAATTGGGTTCACGGTATATACTAAGCAACCTACGGTATATACTAAGCAACCTACGGTAATTGGGTTCACGGTATATACTAAGCAACCTACGGTAATTGGGTTCACGGTATATACTAAGCAACCTACGGTAATTGGGTTCACGGTATATACTAAGCAACCACCTACGGTATATACTAAGCAACCTACGGTAATTGGGTTCACGGTATATACTAAGCAACCTACGGTAATTGGGTTCACGGTATATACTAAGCAACCTACGGTAATTGGGTTCACGGTATATATACTAAGCAACCTACGGTAATTGGGTTTCACGGTATATACTAAGCAACCTACGGTAATTGGGTTCACGGTATATACTAAGCAACCTACGGTATATACTAAGCAACCTACGGTAATTGGGTTCACGGTATATACTAAGCAACCTACGGTAATTGGGTTCACGGTATATAACTAAACCTACGGTAATTGGGTTCACGGTATACTAAGCAACCTACGGTATATACTAAGCAACCTACGGTAATTGGGTTCACGGTATATACTAAGCAACCTACGGTAATTGGGTTCACGGTATATACTAAGCAACCTACGGTAATTGGGTTCTACGGTATATACTAAGCAACCTACGGTAATTGGGTTCACGGTATATACTAAGCAACCTACGGTAATTGGGTTCACGGTATATACTAAGCAACCTACGGTAATTGGGTTCACGGTATATACTAAGCAACCTACGGTAATTGGGTTCACGGTATATACTAAGCAACCTACGGTAATTGGGTTCACGGTATATACTAAGCAACCTACGGTAATTGGGTTCACGGTATATACTAAGCAACCTACGGTAATTGGGTTCACGGTATATACTAAGCAACCTACGGTATATACTAAGCAACCTACGGTAATTGGGTTCACGGTATATATACTAAGCAACCTACGGTAATTGGGTTCACGGTATATACTAAGCAACCTACGGTAATTGGGTTCACGGTATATACTAAGCAACCTACGGTAATTGGGTTCACGGTATATACTAAGCAACCTACGGTAATTGGGTTCACGGTATATACTAACTACGGCAACCTACGGTATATACTAAGCAACCTACGGTATATACTAAGCAACCTACGGTATATATACTAAGCAAACTACGGTAATTGGGTTCACGGTATATACTAAGCAACCTACGGTACGGTAATTGGGTTCACGGTATATACTAAGCAACCTACGGTAATTGGGTTCACGGTATATACTAAGGTACGGTATATACTAAGCAACCTACGGTAATTGGGTTCACGGTATATACTAAGCAACCTACGGTAATTGGGTTCACGGTATATACTAAGCAACCTACGGTAATTGGGTACGGTACTACGGTATATACTAAGCAACCTACGGTAATTGGGTTCACGGTATATACTAAGCAACCTACGGTAATTGGGTTCACGGTATATACTAAGCAACCTACGGTAATTGGGTTCACGGTATATACTAAGCAACCTACGGTAATTGGGTAATTGGGTTCACGGTATATACTAAGCAACCTACGGTAATTGGGTTCACGGTATATACTAAGCAACCTACGGTATATACTAAGCAACCTACGGTAATTGGGTTCACGGTATATACTAAGCAACCTACGGTAATTGGGTTCACGGTATATACTAAGCAACCTACGGTAATTGGGTTCACGGTATATACTAAGCAACTACGGTAACCTACGGTAATTGGGTTCACGGTATATACTAAGCAACCTACGGTATATACTAAGCAACCTACGGTAATTGGGTTCACGGTATATACTAAGCAACCTACGGTAATTGGGTTCACGGTATATACTAAGCAACCTACGGTAATTGGGTTCACGGTATATACTAAGCAACCTACGGTAATTGGGTTCACGGTATACTAAGCAACCTACGGTAATTGGGTTCACGGTATATACTAAGCAACCTACGGTAATTGGGTTCACGGTATATACTAAGCAACCTACGGTATATACTAAGCAACCTACGGTAATTGGGTTCACGGTATATACTAAGCAACCTACGGTATATACTAAGCAACCTACGGTAATTGGGTTCACGGTATATACTAAGCAACCTACGGTAATTGGGTTCACGGTATATACTAAGCAACCTACGGTAATTGGGTTCACGGTATATACTAAGCAACCTACGGTAATTGGGTTCACGGTATATACTAAGCAACCTACGGTATATACTAAGCAACCTACGGTATATACTAAGCAACCTACGGTAATTGGGTTCACGGTATATACTAAGCAACCTACGGTAATTGGGTTCACGGTATATACTAAGCAACCTACGGTAATTGGGTTCACGGTATATATACTAAGCAACCTACGGTAATTGGGTTCACGGTATATACTAAGCAACCTACGGTATATACTAAGCAACCTACGGTAATTGGGTTCACGGTATATACTAAGCAACCTACGGTAATTGGGTTCACACGGTATATATACTAAGCAACCTACGGTAATTGGGTTCACGGTATATACTAAGCAACCTACGGTAATTGGGTTCACGGTATATACTAAGCAACCTACGGTATATACTAAGCAACCTACGGTAATTGGGTTCACGGTATATACTAAGCAACCTACGGTAATTGGGTTCACGGTATATATACTAAGCAACCTACGGTAATTGGGTTCACGGTATATACTAAGCAACCTACGGTATATACTAAGCAACCTACGGTAATTGGGTTCACGGTATATACTAAGCAACCTACGGTAATTGGGTTCACGGTATATACTAAGCAACCTACGGTAATTGGGTTCACGGTATATACTAAGCAACCTACGGTAATTGGGTTCACGGTATATACTAAGCAACCTACGGTATATACTAAGCACCCTACGGTATATACTAAGCAACCTACGGTAATTGGGTTCACGGTATATACTAAGCAACCTACGGTAATTGGGTTCACGGTATATACTAAGCAACCTACGGTAATTGGGTTCACGGTATATACTAAACCTACGGTAATTGGGTTTACAACCTACGGTATATACTAAGCAACCTACGGTAATTGGGTTCACGGTATATACTAAGCAACCTACGGTATATACTAAGCACCTACGGTAATTGGGTTCACGGTATATACTAAGCAACCTACGGTAATTGGGTTCACGGTATATACTAAGCAACCTACGGTATATACTAAGCAACCTACGGTAATTGGGTTCACGGTATATACTAAGCAACCTACGGTAATTGGGTTCACGGTATATACTAAGCAACCTACGGTAATTGGGTTCACGGTATATACTAAGCAACCTACGGTAATTGGGTTCACGGTATATACTAAGCAACCTACGGTAATTGGGTTCACGGTATATACTAAGCAACCTACGGTATATACTAAGCAACCTACGGTAATTGGGTTCACGGTATATACTAAGCAACCTACGGTAATTGGGTTCACGGTATATACTAAGCAACCTACGGTATATACTAAGCAACCTACGGTAATTGGGTTCACGGTATATACTAAGCAACCTACGGTAATTGGGTTCACGGTATATACTAAGCAACCTACGGTAATTGGGTTCACGGTATATACTAAGCAACCTACGGTAATTGGGTTCACGGTATATACTAAGCAACCTACGGTATATACTAACAACCTACGGTAATTGGGTTCACGGTATATACTAAGCAACCTACGGTAATTGGGTTCACGGTATATACTAAGCAACCTACGGTAATTGGGTTCACGGTATATACTAAGCAACCTACGGTAATTGGGTTCACGGTATATACTAAGCAACCTACGGTATATACTAAGCAACCTACGGTAATTGGGTTCACGGTATATACTAAGCAACCTACGGTAATTGGGTTCACGGTATATACTAAGCAACCTACGGTAATTGGGTTCACGGTATATACTAAGCAACCTACGGTATATACTAAGCAACCTACGGTAATTGGGTTCACGGTATATACTAAGCAACCTACGGTAATTGGGTTCACGGTATATACTAAGCAACCTACGGTAATTGGGTTCACGGTATATACTAAGCAACCCACGGTATATACTAAGCAACCTACGGTAATTGGGTTCACGGTATATACTAAGCAACCTACGGTAATTGGGTTCACGGTATATACTAAGCAACCTACGGTAATTGGGTTCACGGTATATACTAAGCAACCTACGGTAATTGGGTTCACGGTATATATACTAAGCAACCTACGGTAATTGGGTTCACGGTATATACTAAGCAACCTACGGTATATACTAAGCAACCTACGGTAATTGGGTTCACGGTATATACTAAGCAACCTACGGTAATTGGGTTCACGGTATATACTAAGCAAACTACGGTATATACTAAGCAACCTACGGTAATTGGGTTCACGGTATATACTAAGCAACCAACCTACGGTAATTGGGTTCACGGTATATACTAAGCAACCTACGGTAATTGGGTTCACGGTATATACTAAAGCAACCTACGGTAATTGGGTTCACGGTATATACTAAGCAACCTACGGTAATTGGGTTCACGGTATACTAACAAAGCAATACAACCTACGGTAATTGGGTTCACGGTATATACTAAGCAACCTACGGTAATTGGGTTCACGGTATATACTAAGCAACCTACGGTAATTGGGTTCACGGTATATACTAAAACTATACAATACTAGCAACCTACGGTAATTGGGTTCACGGTATATACTAAGCAACCTACGGTAATTGGGTTCACGGTATATACTAAGCAACCTACGGTAATTGGGTTCACGGTATATACTAAGCAACCTACGGTAATTGGGTTCACGGTATATACTAAGCAACCTACGGTAATTGGGTTCACGGTATATACTAAGCAACCTACGGTAATTGGGTTCACGGTATATACTAAGCAACCTACGGTAATTGGGTTCACGGTATATACTAAGCAACCTACGGTAATTGGGTTACGGTATATACTAAGCAACCTACGGTAATTGGGTTCACGGTATATACTAAGCAACCTACGGTAATTGGGTTCACGGTATATATATACTAACGGTATATACTAAGCAACCTACGGTAATTGGGTTCACGGTATATACTAAGCAACCTACGGTAATTGGGTTCACGGTATATACTAATACGGTAAACCTACGGTATATACTAAGCAACCTACGGTAATTGGGTTCACGGTATATACTAAGCAACCTACGGTAATTGGGTTCACGGTATATACTAAGCAACCTACGGTAATTGGGTTCACGGTATATACTAAGCAACCTACGGTATATACTAATCACGGTATATACTAACAACCTACGGTATATACTAAGCAACCTACGGTAATTGGGTTCACGGTATATACTAAGCAACCTACGGTAATTGGGTTTCACGGTATATACTAAGCAACCTACGGTAATTGGGTTCACGGTATATATACTAAGCAACCTACGGTAATTGGGTTCACGGTATATACTAAGCAACCTACGGTAATTGGGTTCACGGTATACTAAGCAACCTACGGTATATACTAAGCAACTACGGTATATACCTCACGGTATATACTAAGCAACCTACGGTAATTGGGTTCACGGTATATACTAAGCAACCTACGGTAATTGGGTTCACGGTATATACTAAGCAACCTACGGTTATATACTAAGCAACCTACGGTAATTGGGTTCACGGTATATACTAAGCAACCTACTACGGTATATACTAAGCAACCTACGGTAATTGGGTTCACGGTATATATACTAAGCAACCTACGGTAATTGGGTTCACGGTATATACTAAGCAACCTATTGGGTATATACTAAGCAACCTACGGTATATACTAAGCAACCTACGGTAATTGGGTTCACGGTATATATACTAAGCAACCTACGGTAATTGGGTTCACGGTATATACTAAGCAACCTACGGTACGGTATATACTAAGCAACCTACGGTAATTGGGTTCACGGTATATACTAAGCAACCTACGGTAATTGGGTTATATTCACGGTATATACTAAGCAACCTACGGTAATTGGGTTCACGGTATATACTAAGCAACCTACGGTAATACTAAGGGCAACCTACGGTATATATACTAAGCAACCTACGGTAATTGGGTTCACGGTATATACTAAGCAACCTACGGTAATTGGGTTCACGGTATATACTAAGCAACCTACGGTAATTGGGTTCACGGTATATACTAAGCAACCTACGGTAATTGGGTTTCACGGTATATACTAAGCAACCTACGGTAATTGGGTTCACGGTATATACTAAGCAACCTACGGTAATTGGGTTCACGGTATATACTAAGCAACCTACGGTATACGGTACTAAGCAACCTACGGTAATTGGGTTCACGGTATATACTAAGCAACCTACGGTAATTGGGTTCACGGTATATACTAAGCAACCTACGGTAATTGGGTTCACGGTATATACTAAGCAACCTACGGTAATTGGGTTCACGGTATATACTAAGCAACCTACGGTAATTGGGTTCACGGTATATACTAAGCAACCTACGGTAATTGGGTTCACGGTATATACTAAGCAACCTACGGTATATACTAAGCAACCTACGGTAATTGGGTTCACGGTATATACTAAGCAACCTACGGTAATTGGGTTCACGGTATATACTAAGCAACCTACGGTAATTGGGTTCACGGTATATACTAAGCAACCTACGGTAATTGGGTTCACGGTATATATATACTAAGCAACCTACGGTAATTGGGTTCACGGTATATACTAAGCAACCTACGGTATTATACTAAGCAACCTACGGTAATTGGGTTCACGGTATATACTAAGCAACCTACGGTAATTGGGTTCACGGTATATACTAAGCAACCTACGGTTATATACTAAGCAACCTACGGTAATTGGGGTTCACGGTATATACTAAGCAACCTACGGTAATTGGGTTCACGGTATATACTAAGCAACCTACGGTAATTGGGTTCACGGTATATACTAAGCAACCTACGGTAATTGGGTTCACGGTATATACTAAGCAACCTACGGTAATTGGGTTCACGGTATATACTAAGCAACCTACGGTAATTGGGTTCACGGTATATACTAAGCAACCTACGGTAATTGGGTTCACGGTATATATACTAAGCAACCTACGGTAATTGGGTTCACGGTATATACTAAGCAACCTACGGTAATTGGGTTCACGGTATATACTAAGCAACCTACGGTAATTGGGTTCACGGTATATACTAAGCAACCTACGGTATATACTAAGCAACCTACGGTAATTGGGTTCACGGTATATACTAAGCAACCTACGGTAATTGGGTTCACGGTATATACTAAGCAACCTACGGTAATTGGTTCACGGTATATATTCAACCTACGGTATATACTAAGCAACCTACGGTATATAAGCAACCTACGGTAATTGGGTTCACGGTATATACTAAGCAACCTACGGTAATTGGGTTCACGGTATATACTAAGCAACCTACGGTAATTGGGTTCACGGTATATACTAAGCAACCTACGGTAATTGGGTTCACGGTATATACTAAGCAACCTACGGTATATACTAAGCAACCTACGGTAATTGGGTTCACGGTATATATACTAAGCAACCTACGGTAATTGGGTTCACGGTATATACTAAGCAACCTACGGTAATTGGGTTCACGGTATATACTAAGCAACCTACGGTATATACTAAGCAACTTACGGTATATACTAAGCAACCTACGGTATATACTAAGCAACCTACGGTAATTGGGTTCACGGTATATACTAAGCAACCTACGGTAATTGGGTTCACGGTATATACTAAGCAACCTACGGTAATTGGGTTCACGGGTATATACTAAGCAACCTCACGGTATATACTAAGCAACCTACGGTAATTGGGTTCACGGTTACGGTATATACTAAGCAACCTACGGTAATTGGGTTCACGGTATTACTAAGCAACCTACGGTATATACTAAGCAACCTACGGTAATTGGGTTCACGGTATATACTAAGCAACCTACGGTAATTGGGTCACGGTATACTAAGCAACCTACGGTAATATAAGCAACCTACGGTAATTGGGTTCACGGTATATACTAAGCAACCTACGGTAATTGGGTTCACGGTATATACTAAGCAACCTACGGTAATTGGGTTCACGGTATATACTAAGCAACCTACGGTAATTGGGTTCACGGTATATACTAAGCAACCTACGGTATATACTAAGCAACCTACGGTAATTGGGTTCACGGTATATACTAAGCAACCTACGGTAATTGGGTTCACGGTATATATACTAAGCAACCTACGGTAATTGGGTTCACGGTATATACTAAGCAACCTACGGTAATTGGGTTCACGGTATATACTAAGCAACCTACGGTAATTGGGTTCACGGTATATACTAAGCAACTACTACGGTATATACTAAGCAACCTACGGTAATTGGGTTCACGGTATATACTAAGCAACCTACGGTAATTGGGTTCACGGTATATACTAAGCAACCTACGGTAATTGGGTTCACGGTATATACTAAGCAACCTACGGTATATACTAAGCAACCTACGGTAATTGGGTTCACGGTATATACTAAGCAACCTACGGTAATTGGGTTCACGGTATATACTAAGCAACCTACGGTAATTGGGTTCACGGTATATACTAAGCAACCTACGGTAATTGGGTTCACGGTATATATACTAAGCAACCTACGGTAATTGGGTTCACGGTATATACTAAGCAACCTACGGTAATTGGGTTCACGGTATATACTAAGCAACCTACGGTATATACTAAGCAACCTACGGTAATTGGGTTCACGGTATATACTAAGCAACCTACGGTAATTGGGTTCACGGTATATACTAAGCAACCTACGGTATATACTAAGCAACCTACGGTAATTGGGTTCACGGTATATACTAAGCAACCTACGGTAATTGGGTTCACGGTATATACCTACGGTATATACTAAGCAACCTACGGTAATTGGGTTCACGGTATATACTAAGCAACCTACGGTAATTGGGTTCACGGTATATACTAAGCAACCTACGGTAATTGGGTTCACGGTATATACTAAGCAACCTACGGTAATTGGGTTCACGGTATATACTAAGCAACCTACGGTAATTGGGTTCACGGTATATACTAAGCAACCTACGGTAATTGGGTTCACGGTATATACTAAGCAACCTACGGTAATTGGGTTCACGGTATATACTAAGCAACCTACGGTAATTGGGTTCACGGTATACTAAGCAACCTACGGTAATTGGGTTCACGGTATATACTAAGCAA
Source organism: Pelodera strongyloides (assembly GCA_036852015.1). Classification (NCBI taxonomy): domain Eukaryota; kingdom Metazoa; phylum Nematoda; class Chromadorea; order Rhabditida; family Rhabditidae; genus Pelodera; species Pelodera strongyloides. Next base: position 3,204 of record JAANDG010001111.1, on the reverse strand, counting down.
CCTACGGTAATTGGGTTCACGGTATATACTAAGCAACCTACGGTAATTGGGTTCACGGTATATACTACTAAGCAACCTACGGTAATTGGGTTTCACGGTATATACTAAGCAACCTACGGTAATTGGGTTCACGGTATATACTAAGCAACCTACGGTAATTGGGTTCACGGTATATACTAAGCAACCTACGGTAATTGGGTTCACGGTATATATACTAAGCAACCTACGGTATATACTAAGCAACCTACGGTAATTGGGTTCACGGTATATACTACTAGCAACCTAACGGTATATACTAAGCAACCTACGGTAATTGGGTTCACGGTATATACTAAGCAACCTACGGTAATTGGGTTCACGGTATATACTAAGCAACCTACGGTAATTGGGTTCACGGTATATACTAAGCAACCTACGGTAATTGGGTTCACGGTATATACTAAGCAACCTACGGTAATTGGGTTCACGGTATATACTAAGCAACCTACGGTATATACGGTATATACTAAGCAACCTACGGTAATTGGGTTCACGGTATATACTAAGCAACCTACGGTAATTGGGTTCACGGTATATACTAAGCAACCTACGGTAATTGGGTTCACGGTATATACTAAGCAACCTACGGTATATACTAAGCAACCTACGGTAATTGGGTTCACGGTATATACTAAGCAACCTACGGTAATTGGGTTCACGGTATATACTAAGCAACCTACGGTAATTGGGTTCACGGTATATACTAAGCAACCTACGGTATATACTAAGCAACCTACGGTAATTGGGTTCACGGTATATACTAAGCAACCTACGGTAATTGGGTTCACGGTATATACTAAGCAACCTACGGTATATACTAAGCAACCTACGGTTAATTGGGTTCACGGTATATACTAAGCAACCTACGGTAATTGGGTTCACGGTATATACTAAGCAACCTACGGTAATTGGGTTCACGGTATATACTAAGCAACCTACGGTAATTGGGTTCACGGTATATACTAAGCAACCTACGGTAATTGGGTTCACGGTATATACTAAGCAACCTACGGTATATACTAAGCAACCTACGGTAATTGGGGTCACGGTATATACTAAGCAACCTACGGTAATTGGGTTCACGGTATATACTAAGCAACCTACGGTAATTGGGTTCACGGTATATACTAAGCAACCTACGGTATATACTAAGCAACCTACGGTAATTGGGTTCACGGTATATACTAAGCAACCTACGGTAATTGGGTTCACGGTATATACTAAGCAACCTACGGTAATTGGGTACTAAGCAACTACGGTATATACTAAGCAACCTACGGTAATTGGGTTCACGGTATATACTAAGCAACCTACGGTAATTAAGCAACGGGGTTCACGGTATATACTAAGCAACCTACGGTAATTGGGTTCACGGTATATACTAAGCAACCTACGGTAAATTGGGTTCACGGTATATACTAAGCAACCTACGGTAATTGGGTTCACGGTATATACTAAGCAACCTACGGTAATTGGGTTCACGGTATATACTAAGCAACCTACGGTAATTGGGTTCACGGTATATACTAAGCAACCTACGGTAATTGGGTTCACGGTATATACTAAGCAACCTACGGTAATGGGTTCACGGTATATACTAAGCAACCTACGGTATATACTAAGCAACCTACGGTAATTGGGTTCACGGTATATACTAAGCAACCTACGGTAATTGGGTTCACGGTATATACTAAGCAACCTACGGTAATTGGGTTCACGGTATATACTAAGCAACCTACGGTATATACTATAGCAACCTACGGTAATTGGGTTCACGGTATATACTAAGCAACCTACGGTAATTGGGTTCACGGTATATATACTAAGCAACCTACGGTAATTGGGTTCACGGTATATACTAAGCAACCTACGGTAATTGGGTTCACGGTATATACTAAGCAACCTACGGTAATTGGGTTCACGGTATATACTAAGCAACCTACGGTATATACTAAGCAACCTACGGTATATACTAAGCAACCTACGGTAATTGGGTTCACGGTATATACTAAGCAACCTACGGTAATTGGGTTCACGGTATATACTAAGCAACCTACGGTAATTGGGTTCACGGTATATACTAAGCAACCTACGGTAATTGGGTTCACGGTATATACTAAGCAACCTACGGTATATACTAAGCAACCTACGGTAATTGGGTTCACGGTATATACTAAGCAACCTACGGTAATTGGGTTCACGGTATATACTAAGCAACCTACGGTAATTGGGTTCACGGTATATACTAAGCAACCTACGGTAATTGGGTTCACGGTATATACTAAGCAACCTACGGTAATTGGGTTCACGGTATATACTAAGCAACCTACGGTAATTGGGTTCAACGGTATATACTAAGCAACCTACGGTAATTGGGGGTTCACGGTATATACTAAGCAACCTACGGTAATTGGGTTCACGGTATATACTAAGCAACCTACGGTAATTGGGTTCACGGTATTACGGCAACCTACGGTATATACTAAGCAACCTACGGTAATTGGGTTCACGGTATATACTAAGTATAACAACCTACGGTAATTGGGTTCACGGTATATACTAAGCAACCTACGGTAATTGGGTTCACGGTATATACTAAGCAACCTACGGTATATACTAAGCAACCTACGGTAATTGGGTTCACGGTATATACTAAGCAACCTACGGTAATGGGTTCACGGTATATACTAAGCAAAACCTACGGTAATTGGGTTCACGGTATATACTAAGCAACCTACGGTAATTGGGTTTCACGGTATATACTAAGCAACCTACGGTAATTGGGTTCACGGTATATACTAAGCAACCTACGGTATATACTAAGCAACCTACGGTAATTGGGTTCACGGTATATACTAAGCAACCTACGGTAATTGGGTTCACGGTATATACTAAGCAACCTACGGTAATTGGGTTCACGGTATATACTAAGCAACCTACGGTATATACTAAGCAACCTACGGTAATTGGGTTCACGGTATATACTAAGCAACCTACGGTAATTGGGTTCACGGTATATACTAAGCAACCTACGGTATATACTAAGCAACTACGGTAATTGGGGTTCACGGTATATACTAAGCAACCTACGGTAATTGGGTTCACGGTATATACTAAGCAACCTACGGTAATTGGGTTCACGGTATATACTAAGCAACCTACGGT
>JAANDG010001110.1:0-15417 GCA_036852015.1 Pelodera strongyloides | reverse complement strand
ACTCACAGAAACGCAAAAGCCTGGTCAGACGATCGAGGAATTCTACAGGGAATTGGAAAGGCAAGCAGGAAAATGTGAGTTTCATAAGGTAAAGCATGTGAAAGAGTGTATTTTGACTATGCAGTTCATTAGAGGTTTAAGTAGTGGACAAGGTGCGTGAGAGACTGTTGCTGGAAAATGAAGAAGAAGGAATCAAGACGCTACATCTCGCACAAAAAGTGGAGACAGCGGAAAGAAGCGCTGCGAACATGGGTCGTGATGTTCGACACCGCAGGGAACAGCAACAATGCAGCACATCGAGTAGTAGAAGCAAGGAGTGGCATCAGAAGGACAAACAAGTGTGTTTTAACTGCAGCAAGCCAGGACATTTGGCAAGGAACTGTCGACGAATTGGGAACCATTAAGATACGATGCTGTCAGGAGAAATACCCCACAGGTAAATAAGTTTTCTAGTCCATTACTGTTACCAGTTAACATTCAAGGGTTGCAAACCAAAATGGAATTAGATACGGGGGCAGCATGTTCCATAATTGATGAGGACACGTGGCAGAAAGCAGGAAAACCGACACTACGTCCAGTAGCATGTAATGTAAGGAGCTACACGGGAGAAAGGATACCGTTCAAAGGAAGGTGTACAGTAAATGATGGAAAGTTGGACACACTCGCAAGGAAGTGGATCTACATGTACTACCAGGAACGGGAGCTCCTATATTCGGACGTGACCTGAAGGAAAAGGTTGGTTTGTCACTTGATGATCTAGAAAGCCTAGCTCTCAGTAAGGAGGTCTCAAAGTTTGATACCCGTGCCTTAGTTGAGGACGGAAGACCCAAGTAGGTGGTAGAAAAGCCCAGGTAAGGGGCAAGATACCTGAAACGCACCGCGACTGTGCTTCAGAAGGAGTCAATGGATCGGCTCAAGTGAAAATAGTTTCCGCTGCAGTCGTAAAGGAACCGAGAAGGTCGATGTTGCATGCGATGAAGGATACGTCCCGACGAAGGAGGATACTTCGCAGGACAAGGCTCAAATTATGCGAGCACGAGATGATAGAAAATAGAACCCCGCCGGAACGCAGCAAGGTGTTATGCAGAGAACCAATTTTTGAAAAGGTACTGACCAAGAAATTGGGAAGGGGTGAGGTAGAGATTGAGAATCCTACTACCGATTGGTTTAAATTTTTGGTCAGTCCACGCGAGAAAGTATTGAAGGATTCCGTGGAGATGGAACAAGGACGAGAAAGAAAAAGGAAGAAACGTTACAAGCCTCTGAAGCTACAGGAAGGCTCAACGAGTACGACCTCGCGCCGTCAATAGTGCAAGTTTCTTTCCTTTCGAATTAATACCTTTTGGTATTAGGTATTTGTAGTTATTATTTTTCTTAGAATTTGTATAGGGTTACAAATTGGGAAGGGGTGTAACGGATGTGTAGTGAAACTACAAATACGTATAAATGCTAGAATTCAAATAGGCAAATTAGCATACGAAGTAGTGTAATATAAGCGAACGAAAAGAGCTAACGAGGAGACTCATACGAGTAGCTCCGACGAGACTCCTGAGACTACGGCTGAACTCTACACTACGCTCTACACTCCAACGAGAAGCCCGAGACAACTACACCAGCGAGAGGACTTTCGAATTAAGGAAGAACCCTCGACAACAGCTCAACAAGTATCTACGCTTCAACCTTTGTCTTCCCTATCTATTGTATAATAAAGTATTATAATAGATCGGTGTTGGTTACTGAATATAATTCGTAATATTGTTCATTCGTTCATTTTTGGTCCTCAGTTCACACTCGCCGAGTGCTGAACTTTCGTCGGTCATCTTTGTCAGTCAAGTGGAAATAGCAGAACTATAAAAGTGGAAGTACAGGCTATTTCAATGTGTAACCTTTAAAAATTGTTTCTACACTGATACTTATACTCAAAATTGTTATTCCATCACTCAAATCAAAAGTTTAGTTCATTATATAGTGAACAATAGCTATTTGGTCTTCAACAAGGGACTCTTCCATCAAATTAAAGGTGTCCCCCAGGGGGCAATGCTTCACCATTACTAGCTGATATGTCACTTTCTATGATAGAATTTAAGTTTTTCAGAAACGTTACCAATGCTAGTCTCATGTATAATACACGTATGTTTCGTTATATGGATGATATTGCTATTTTCTTTAATGACTTGGTGGACTTTGAAAGCCTGATAAGCATGTACCCTAGTTCACTCACTCTAGAACCTGCTAATATTAGCCATGACACGGCAGACTTCCTCGACCTTAAAATCACTAGAGTTGAAAATAGATGGTCTTTCAATATGTACAATAAAACTGACGATTATAGTTTTAACGTCATTAGATTCCCTATGTATGATACCCAACTTTACACCAATATAAAGATTAATTGTATAATAGGCGAGATAATTCGTATATATTGCTGTACATCTCGTCTAGAATTTTTCTACGACAAAATAACACAACTCACTTATAAACTTATTCACAATAAATATCCTGTTTGTAAAATTACTCAAGTATTCTGTAAAACTATAAATCGTTCCCCTTTCATATCACTTAAATATAACTCCAACAGCAAATGTATTACTAACTGGTTCGTTTCGAACTTTAAAGTATAATCATCTCCATTATACTTAATTATTACTCATACAAAGGACTTTTCACTCTTATGACACCTCATTTCTTTACGTTACTTCGCTACATACTATATTGCTCTTATACTTGTACCGTAACCGTATTCCATTCGCGCGCATTCAAATTTTGGCAAATTGCCTAATTCTAGCATTTTTTTTTCAATACTTCCAACCCTACCCCTCCTTTTGCCTATGGACAGGTTTCTATTATTCTCTACATTCTCTACGTCCGCCTACACTTCTCTCAAATTAAGGTAAGTCCAGTTACATTATTCTTTTTTTATGTTTTCTTCCCCCTTTTTAGGTATCTCTTGAAGCGTCATACAGGTTAGTTTCTTGTTACTTTTTCATTATAATTATAATATAAATATATTATTATCACTGCTATTTCTTAACCTTACCTATTCTTTTTACATGCTATATATACTCTCCCATATCCACCTTTCCTCATTTTTTTATATAAGCCCGGTTCATCGCACTGATGAGACCCTAACCGGGTAAAACCCTCGTATGCGAATTGGGTCGAAACGGGGTATAATGCTAAATTAATGCATTATTATCTTTTTTATTTTCTTACTTTCATAATTTAATTTTACTATTCCTCATATTTATATATTATTAATTATCATTATTAATTATCATTATTAATTATAAATAAGCTACGGCAAAACAAGAAAGTACGTTAATTATGTTAATTTAGACCCCTCCACCGCGAGTTCGACAGAAAAAGGACACACCGCCGAAGATATCTGCGCTGGAAGAGAGGAAGAAGCGCGAGGCTGTAAAGCGCCTCGAGGCTGATGAGATTCGCGCGGCCGAAGAGCGTAAATGGGCAGCAAGGCGGAGACTGGAAGACGAAGATGAAAAGAAGAAATCTGCCGCGAGAGCTTCCGCAATTAGGAAAGCAGCGAGCAGTTCTTCGGTAGGATTTAACATAAAGTGTCATATTGACGCGCATGGAAGTCACTCAACCAACCATATTACCGTATAACAACATATAACCGTACATACCTCAGGACGACGATGAACAGCATGTGAGGTTGGAGAAAAAACTGGTCGATGAAGACGATACAGAAGACGATATCGTTTCGTCCAGCTCGTCGTCGACACCTCCACGGCGTGATGATGATGAGGCGTCTCGAAGAGGAGCCGTAAGTATAGCAGTTTTTAACATACCACTTGAAATATTTGTGAACCGTTTTATATATGTTGCTTGTTTAAGGAGTCACCTTCTGTGGTAGCAGAGCAACCAGATGAGGAAGACGGTATTGAAGAGGAAGACGGTATTGAAGAGGAAGACGGTATTGAAGAGGAAGACGGTATTGAAGAGGAAGAAGGTGACGAGACCATGATGGACATCGAAGCTCACGAACCTGATGAAGACTTCGAACAGTTGGACAACACGGCGGACGAGGAAGCACCGACTCGGGAACTCGCAGCTAGCAGGCGACTCAGTAAACACACTGTGTTCAGCAGTGATGAGGAGGAAGGTTGGTTTGGTTGACACTCATGCAAACGAATATATATATTTACAACTTGTTTCCAAACTTGTAACTTGTTCAGAGGTCACTGCCGCTGTACCGTCACTATATCCATCACTGGAGGACGTCGAAAGTTCACCTGCTCCAGCCAACGAAATAAGAGCAGTTCCATCAGCGCCCACGCGTGAGTTCGATCCCATTTGTGTGGTTGTGTAAATACGTTATGTGTAAGTGTAATATTGTATGTACCACCTTTTAGTTGAACCTGTCGAGCCGCAGCTTCTGACCACACCCAGGAAAAGGCAGCACGAGGACCCGAGCGTTTCTCCAGTTATGACAGTGAGAAGCCCCGGTGAGTAATTATTAATAACTAATGCACATGTCGTGGTCCTATGAATGTACGTTACGAGTCCTCTTTCTCCTACTATAATCCTCCTATTTAGGCAAGTCGTCCTCGAAGACGCCGATCAAGAAGAAGAAGAGCGCCGACACCTTCATGCCCATCAAGGTCAAGACGGTGAAGGTGTGTCTGAAAGAAGAGCAACAGATGACCACGCGCCGATGGCTCTCCTACTGGGAGGAGGTAATGGAGTCTCCGCTCAGTGCAGAGTTTCCGCACAACTTCTTCATAGCCGAGGGAATGCCGACAGTGCCCAGGTCGATGAAACCGACGAACGAGAAGGAAAGTTTCTTTGGAAACTTTGCCATGGAGCACTATCCATGGCTGAAGAAGATAAAGGTGGAATCGAGGCCCCCTTACCTGCGTGGAACCGGGGTTGGTATTGCCGCTGCAATGCCAATCCCAGAGAAGGCGTACGTGTGCTCTGTGAGAGGGTACAAATCAAAGGACCTGGAGGTGCTTGATCGGTTAGTTTCCTCTATTCCCCTGATTTCAATTATAATTGTAATTAGTGTTGAAAGGGAAAATTTAAGAAAACAACCAATGACATAAGTGAATTTAGATACGACAACATGCTGGGCACCACCGAGAGCTACAGAGTCTCCTTGACGACCAAGTGCGAGCTGGTCGACCACGCTCTCGGAGTGTGGCTGGCAACAGCCCCGGAAAACCACAGTGAGTTATCTTACACATCACTTATGTGGATAGTATTTAGTTACGGCCATTGGACAGGCATACTGATATTAGACAAAAATACATATCAAACAACTTACAAACAATTTTCAGGAATACTACTGCCAGGGTCCCTCGTGCGACACTCTTCTAAGCACTTCAATTGTTCTCCGAAGATTCTGTCCCACATGGGTGGCTGGGACGTTGTCCTCAAGGCAACGCGAAGCATCGCGGAAGGCGAAGAGCTGCTGTGGGACAAGGGAATCGTGAACCCTCCCCCCTGCATCTGCGCGGTGTGCCGCGGGATGTGCGAGTGCAGTGATTGCAAGGGCATCACCGTGCACAATGATTCGGCGAAGCAACTCTTCGCAAATGCGCTACTCGACCCGATGATGACGTCGTTCACCTACGAAAACGGGGAGATGTGCGTAATCGCGGATAAGTACTTGAAGGTACTTAAAAGTCTGTTGTCGCAGGATCAGGAGCCGCTCCCGTGCCCAGCTCAGAAGGAGATCCTGGGCGACTTGCTGAAGCTCCTCGATGGACGGAGGGATGATGAGAAGGTAAATAAATATAATATAGTATACTGTATCATATCATATCATATCGTATCATATTATATCATACTGTACAAACAATAATTACATTTATCATAAACGTGTTTCAGATGCGGGTCATCGCTAAACACATCCTAAAGAAGAAGCTGTCGTTCTCGCTGAACGACGTGAAGAAGATGCTGCAAATTGACGCACTGGACGGGTGCATCAACTTAGCACAGGTTAGTATATATTTATACACATATACACATAAATGTAAAGTGTACGTTCTATATCATCAATCCGCATCATCCTATATCAGACATCATCATACGTTTGTGGGTTTAGATGCAAAGATTCACCCGCGTGTTGAAGTGCGCTCCAGCATTCAATTTCGTCATCAAGGAAGACGAGCAAGGGTGCAAGCTCCTCACTGCACATGGACTGGCCGTGCACACGGCGGAGGGTGCCATGCCCACAACTGGTTGGTGGATTAGACCAGTTGGCGCGGAATCCTACGCCATTATTCCTTTGGCCGATTGGTCTAAGCGTAGGTTAGTCCGTTGTGTGCCACAAAAATGGTCCTACACGGAGAGGATTATAAATGTGCACAAGCAACTAAAAGAATTGTAGTGACATTTTGGTACCATGTCGATGAAGAATTCACCATGTTTTGGTAACGATTATCGAAGTTGTTTCATATGGAAAGGCGAATAATTTCATGTTCATCGTCGACATGTTCTATTATTATCGATGTATTCGCTCATTGTGAAGTGTTTGCTATTTCTATGTGACTATGTTACTAGTTGTCTATTATTTGTTGTGTACTAGATACTATGTTGTGTACTGGATATTTGTTTATTTTATTATTATTCAACATTATTCATTATTACTTTATCACAGATTATTCATTTGCCGAAATAAAGTTGTTATTGTTTCATTCATTATGTTAATTTGTTGACCACTACCTATTCGTATATTACCGAATACGTACTTTACATTTGCCAATGTCTTTCATTATATGTTGTCCATTTGAACCTGTGTACATGCGAATATTTCAGGCATGTCCGAACCCCCCAATGCTGCTGAAGTACCCAGCGTTGTAAAGGTTAAAACGGAGGTTTCACTCAAAAAGAGGTTTCCTGAGTCCTCAGTACCCAAAAACGAGGTGCCCAATATGTACCCAGATCTTAAAAAGATAAATGCAGCAGTAGTAGCTCCCCAAAAAGGGATTCCTCTACAATCAATAAGCAATCCAACCTTAAAGTCAGCGTTAGCCTCTCTAAAAGCGACTCCTCCATCAGCATTAGCTCCCCAAAAATGGATTGCTCCAAGAAGCAACCCAAATTTTAAGTCTCCCCCAAAAGGGATTCCAAATCTTAAAAAGGGACAAGTAGTTACTCCCCAAAAAGGGAACCCGAAACCCGTGCAAACCCCAATGCAAAGAAGAAAAATCAAATCATCAGGTAAGGATTGAAGTAGTGACCACAACAGGAGCTCAAGGCTAATTCTCCAGTACCGAGTTTTCAAAGTTTTATTTTAGCGGTAGTCAAGACTGAGGTAACCGAGGAATCCCCATCTTCTTCTGCTGTAATCAAGACCGAGGTACCGGAAGACACAGCGGTCTTTAAGGTACCAGAACTCCCAGGTAACTTTAAGTTTAATAAATTAATCTTTAAATACATTGAAACAAGTATAGAATGTTTAGAACTTCAAACAATTATTGAATTTCAGCACTACGTGAATGGAAACCAAACCAAATCAGGGAATGGATGTGCGCGCTTGACACTTCACTGCCTATGAAAGTAAAGGAGGTGGATATTCAAATCCCCATCACAAACGAAGCGATCCTGCGCCAATGGGCCGCTATGTGGGTAGCGTTCACCCGTGCCCCACTAGACGACCCTCACTTCCCTCTAAGCATGAAGAAGCCTGTGGACTATGGGCTCATCCCCCTGCCCATGAGTGAGACTCCCACTAAGGACAAGGACTTGTTTATGGGCAACTTGTTTATGGAGCAATACAAGTGGCTGACACTACTGGAAGCGCGTTACAGACCACCATACATGAGATGGCTTGGTGCCGGGGTCACCGCTACCATGGATATCCCTAGCGGATCCTATCTTTGCTCATACCGCGGATTCCACTCGAGTGATGAAGAAGAAGTTGAAAGGTATTCTAGAATTCATTAGAAACATAAATTGAAACATTTCATTTAAATGTAATTTAAATATAAATTTAGGTACTCATCCCGATTCAAAAGAGGTTCGAGGCCAAAGAATATCGTCATTATGAAAGACAGAGAAGAGGTCATCGACGGATCAATGATAGGATGGTTATTGGAAGCGCGTATCGAAAGTTTGAGTAAGTGTTGTTATTATGTAGCGTAGTGTTTGCGTTCCAAGTTATTGTCTATTATTAGTATCGATGTTATTATTCCAGGAATGTTCATCCCCGGCCCGATTGTGCGTCACTCATCGGTGCATCCCAACTGCAAAGCGAAGTTATGGAAGCACAAGTTCGGTTGCGATCTTGTTCTAAAAGCGACACGAAACATAGCCGAAGGAGAGGAGCTGCTATGGGACCACGGCTCTGACGCTTCTGACAAAACATGCATATGTGCTAAGTGCAACGGCCTTTGCTCATGCGACGAATGCGGTGGGCATCATCTACACGGTCCATATATGGGGAATCTGAATTCACAATACAAAGTGGACCCTCTACTCTCCATGGTAACATTCGATGACGGTAAAATGGCCGCAGTCATGCTGAATTGCATCGATATGATCAGAAACGTTATCTCTAACAATCTCCCTCACGTGTCGACTGATGGACAAAGTGAGTTGTTCGAAAAGATGCTGACGTTACTGGACACAAGAGTGGAAGATTCAAAGGTAATCAAACAATCAAACAATCAAACAATCAAACAATATCAAATAGTATGAATAACAACGTGTAGTATGAATATGACAAAAACACGAATTATATGACAAGTTTTCAGATTGAGAAGGTGGCAAGGAAAATTCAGCGAAAAGGGTACTCATTCTCAGCTGGCCAAATCATGGAGATGCTTCAAATGCAGGCACGATACGCAAGCGTGTCAATTTCACAGGTGTGTTACGAACTGACGTTTAGTGACGTGTTATTAGCATTATTTTTAAAACATATTCATTGCTTGCAGATGAAACGGTTCGGACGTTTGTTGAAGTTCACACACTCGTACAACTACATTATCAAGGAGGAAGAGAACAATGATATCGTTATCGCTACCGCACACGGAGTCACCACAAATGCAACGCAGGAATTTGCACCCACTCACTATTGGTGGTGTTCCTCTCAAGATCTCCCTAAGGGCTACTTTACCATAGCGCCAGTGGGTGACTACAGACAAAGACAACGTATGCTGTGCATGCCTTTCGCATCACAAATCAGTGAGGCTGTCCGTAGAATGAACCAGCATCTTATGCACAGAACTGTTAAGTTAATGTCTGTGAGTGTTTAAATATCGTTTAAACATAATTATTTCCTTGTTTATTGACTATTGACTATTGACTCACGATAAACCTGTTTTGTCGCATTTGACGAAAAAGACATTTTACCCGCAATGTGACTCGATAAAAGCCGTCTTACGCCGCCGCGATGCCTTAATTTACGGAAAACGCGATTTTTGATTGCATTTCACAACGATTTTCAACCGGTAAATGCGCAGCAGAATACCCGACCTACGCCGCCGCGATGCCTTAATTTACGGAAAACGCGATTTTTGATTGCATTTCACCACGATTTTCACCCGGTAAACCCATAGAAAAGTCAACCAGAAAACCCGACTTACGCCGCCGCGATGCCTGCATATTAAAAAAACCGAATTTTTATTGCATTTCACCACGATCTTCACCCGGTAAATGCAAAGAAAACACCCACACAAAAATCTAGACTAACAGATACATCCCCTACTCGATATTAGTTGGCAATGAATACTTATGCAGCAAATTAAACAAATTAGTCTGCAGAGAAACAAGCATCCGCGATTTTATAATCAAATTAATCGGAAACAGAGACATCCGCGATTTTATAATCAAATTAATCGGAAACACAAGCAAAATTGGAAAATTAATCAAATTAATCGGAAGCAGAGACATCCGCGATGAATTAAGCAAATTAATCGGAAAATACACAGACATCCGCGATGAATTAAGCAAATTAATCGGAAAAACTTGTCACGACTTTCGTGACCTAGAAACGTATTACTATATAGGAATTATATATGACGTGTTATTTACAGATGAACCGTCTAAACGAGGAATCACATAACTTATTTGCATTTGTTTGTCTAGAATAAATATCCTTGATTCTAGATCAAGAGGATCTCTTTCTTTGGATCATCGCTTTTGGATCTTCTTTTCTTCTACCGGAAGTCCGGTCATTCTCCATATTCCCGGAAGTCCGGGAATCTACCAGCTCACTGAGGAGCACCCAACTCGGAAGTCCGAGTTCTTCAGGCCGATCATCGAGGATCGTGCCATTACTAAGTCTTATTGCCTTTCATTGAATAAAAGGTTAATCATTGCGCAGCTAGTCTGTACAGTGGTGCACCGTCCGGAGTTAATTCCCGGTAAAGTACAACCGTTCCTTGTAAACGGGACCGATCGCGCTCTGCGTGTGAGGTGCTCCTTGTGGGCCTACAACCGCTCCTTGTGGGCACTACAACGCTCCTTGTGGGCATATACAACCGTCCCCCGGGACAACCACTTTAACTAACCTAAGGTTTCTTACAGTTTCTAAGTCTTTAACTAATCATAAGTGTATTATTACGGCTTATAATGAGTAGAACGGAGATATCACCTCGTTCTCAAAGACTATTAGTTACTCAATTAAAACGTAATATAACAATGTATTGTAACAAGGCTCATAACGCACTAATCCCTGAAGCTGAGATCTATCTTGACATGACTGATGAAGAGTTTGAAGAGAGAAAGAATTACTATATTGTGATTACTGAGAGAATGGTTGATGCAATAGAAGCTCATAGAACTAAGGTTGAAAACTGGGTGACAGATGGAAGTGATAAAGTAACTGAAGAAGAACTTCAGGAAGAGTTTGAAGCATATCTGACAGAGAAAGATGTAGAGGAAGTTATTGGAAAGTTGGAACGTAGAAAAAGGAGTTTGAATGATCTGCTGGATAAGTGGGCAGATAAAAGTACAAAAGAGAGAACCAAAATTAAGCACGTTGCTCAGGTATCAACATCTGTTGAAGAAAATCTGACACAGAAAAGTCGCTCTCAAACTTCGACGAAGGTTAATACAGCTCGCCCACTAGAAGATTTCAAAGAGAATAATCAAAGCAACGCTGAAATCGTTCCTGAAATGCAAATTCCTTCACTACGACCTGAGAATTGTTACCAGACACCTAAGCGAGACCCTGGAATAACTAAAACTCTGGAATTACGTGACAGATATCGTTCAATGGTACAAAACAAGCCAGAATTTCACACAACACCCATTTATAAACAAAATGTAAAACTTGACAGAGGACTGGTAGAGATAAAAATTCCCCAACATTCTCAGGTGACCACGCACAATTTGACACATTCTGGGAACTTTTCAAAGAAATGGTACATACCCAGGATTACACAAATGTTCAAAAGTTGTGTATGTTGAAGAACTCATGTGAAGGCCCAGTCAAGCACATGTTGGACCAATTCCCAACAACCAGTGCAAATTACGAACCTGGCAATCTCATGTCTTCTTGAACAATACAACGACCCCGTTACTAAGAAAAGAGCAATTAATTGGGCAATTAAGAACACGCCAATTGCCAAAAGCAATTCGACAAGCCTGAAGACCACATATTTTCAATTAAAAGCGTTATGCAGCCGCATGGCCCAACACGAGAACATAGATAATATTATGTTCAGAGATATGATAAAGATCAAGTTCCCACACGAATTGATAACACAGGTTTCACGACTGGAACGTATGCAAGGATTTGAATGGGACACGGAAACGCTACTCTCTGAAATCCTGAAACAAATTAACATAATCGATGAGGAAAGCAAAGAACGGATTCAGAGATACATGGAGATTGCCTTGTACAAAGAGTGTCTGATATGCAAACAGACAGGACATCGTACCACAAACTGTTTACAACCTGTTACAATAGCCGGATTGAAAGAAATTGTATATAAAATACATACAAGAACTACTGATGTCATCCATCCATAAGTTCGGCTCGGCTCTAAGAAAAAGATTTCAGAAGATTACTAATCCTTATCAGAAAAGATTTGGAGAATGTAGCGTAAGTCTTACTAATGAAGAATTCAGGACACTTCTAGTAAACTTCATACAGTAATATTGAACCTAGGACATATGATATGAAGTAGCAGCCTTAATTGCAGGTGAAACAACGCCTCACAAATTAGGCAATAGTAGGGAACTCACTATGACAAGCACAAAAGATCGCATTCAGATACGATGAAGGTAGAATACCAGAAATACATGGTCAGTTAATTTCATTTAATTTCGAAAAAAAGCAGAATAAGTGAAATTTACATGTTGTAATAGGCAAATTAAGCATAAACCAGCTCCCCTCCCCGGAGGTCCCTAAGGGAACATGAATGCAGTTATAAATTCTTATGGAGCCCACTAATTTTCTTATTGAATTCACATTTCAGAAAGCAAATGTATAAAGACCCGCGTGGCAGCAATTAAGCATTGGACAACGGTAATGTATAATCTTCCGTCGCCGGGAGTGTCACGACTTTCGTGACCTAGAAACGTATTACTATATAGGAATTATATATGACGTGTTATTTACAGATGAACCGTCTAAACGAGGAATCACATAACTTATTTGCATTTGTTTGTCTAGAATAAATATCCTTGATTCTAGATCAAGAGGATCTCTTTCTTTGGATCATCGCTTTTGGATCTTCTTTTCTTCTACCGGAAGTCCGGTCATTCTCCATATTCCCGGAAGTCCGGGAATCTACCAGCTCACTGAGGAGCACCCAACTCGGAAGTCCGAGTTCTTCAGGCCGATCATCGAGGATCGTGCCATTCCTAAGTCTTATTGCCTTTCATTGAATAAAAGGTTAATCATTGCGCAGCTAGTCTGTACAAAACTAACAAGATTTCAAAAATAATCAAATTAGTCGGAAACACTAACAAGATTTCAAAAATAATCAAATTTGTCGGAAAAACTAGCATACGCGACTAATTTAACAAATTAAGCGGAAAAACAAGCATAACCACAAATATATACAGAAAAAACAACAACTTCCGCGATTATCTAATCAAATTAATCGGAAAAACAAGCAAATGCGAAAAAATAAACAAATATTCAGCAAATTAGACAAATTAGTTGGCAAATTACCCATCAAAACCACACATACAACTTCCGCTAACAACAGCTAATCGCACAAAATAGACAAATTAGTCGGAAACACCAACATATGCGACAAAATAAATGTGCGTAAACTCCTGTTTAGCACTTTAAATTCAACCTTATTCTTTAAGGTCGTTATCATATTTCATTATATTACGTCATTATTGTTTCACATTCTTGCATTATTTATGTTTTCATTAATATTAATTTGTTTACATAACAATTTCCGTAATATTATCACAAGATTCGTTCTTTGAACTTCACGTGATATTCACACATTTATCATGTTTTTGCAAAATTCTGCATTAATGTAAGCTCCGCCCCTTATCGCTTATTGGTTACCGCAATACTAATCCCGCCTAAAGATTTCGCTACTTAACCCAGGGCCATAGCCCAGAATGGACTCCCTTTTCGGTCGACGAACATCGACGAGGTTCTCCCCCTGGCAGCAGTGGGGACGGTGCTGATAACCCTTGGAGCAAGGGCTTGTTGCTGAAGCACCCCCGACGCCGGGGTGTACTGGGCCTGAGGCCGTAGGGTTGTTATTTCTCCAGCGCATATATTTTTGTAATAAAGCTATTTAAAACAATCAAGACCCGCGATAGGAAGAGCCGACATCGAAGGATCAAAAAGCAACGTCGCTATGGACGCTTGGCTGCCACAAGCCAGTTATCCCTGTGGTAACTTTTCTGACACCTCTTGCTAGAGACTTTCTACTCCAAAAGGATCGATAGGCCTCGCTTTCGCGGACTGCACTCATACTGAAAATCAAGATCAAGATAGCTTTTGCCCTTTTGCTCTACGAGAGGTTTCCGTCCTCTTTGAGCTAACCTTAGGACACCTGCGTTACGATTTGACAGATGTACCGCCCCAGTCAAACTTCCCGCCTGATACTGTCGTCAGCGCGAGTCGCAATGCCACCAAGTGGCTATACTTAAGTCGAAGGAAAAAGGAAGGAAGGAAGGAAGGAAGGAAGGAAGGAAGGAAGGAAGGAAGGAAGGAAGGAAGGAAGGAACGGAAGGAAAGGAAGGAAGGAGGAAGGAAGGAAGGAAGGAAGGAAGGAAGGAAGGAAGGAAGGAAGGAAGGAAGGAAGGAAGGAAGGAAGGAAGGAAGGAAGGAAGGAAGGAAGGAAGGAAGGAAGGAAGGAAGGAAGGAAGGAAGGAAGGAAGGAAGGAAGGAAGGAAGGAAGGAAGGAAGGAGGAAGGAAGAAGGAAGGAAGGAAGGAAGGAAGGAAGGAAGGAAGGAAGGAAGGAAGGAAGGAAGGAAGGAAGGAAGGAAGGAAGGAAGGAAGGAAGGAAGGAAGGAAGGAAGGAAGGAAGGAAGGAAGGAAGGAAGGAAGGAAGGAAGGAAGGAAGGAAGGAAGGAAGGAAGGAAGGAAGGAAGGAAGGAAGGAAGGAAAAGGAAGGAAGGAAGGAAGAAGGAAGGGGAAGGAGGAGGAGGAAGGGGGAAGGAAGGAAGGAAGGAAGGAAGGAAGGAAGGAAGGAAGGAAGGAAGGAAGGAAGGAAGGAAGGAAGGAAGGAAGGAAGGAAGGAAGGAAGGAAGGAAGGAAGGAAGGAAGGAAGGAAGGAAGGAAGGAAGGAAGGAAGGAAGGAAGGAAGGAAGGAAGGAAGGAAGGAAGGAAGGAAGGAAGGAAGGAAGGAAGGAAGGAAGGAAGGAATCACTTGTGTACTTGTGTAACCATTGGTTGGGCATGTACACGGGCAATACTGAGTGATGGAGAAATGCTGGGCATGCCCACGGGCAATACTGAGTGATGGAGAAATGCTGGGCATGCCCACGGGCAATACTGAGTGATGGAAAAAAGCTGGGCATGCCCACGGGTAATACTGAGTGATGGAAAAATGCTGGGCATGCCCAACGAAGGAAGGAAGGAAGGAAGGAAGGAAGGAAGGAAGGAAGGAAGGAAGGAAGGAAGGAAGGAAGGAAGGAAGGAAGGAAGGAAGGAAGGAAGGAAGGAAGGAAGGAAGGAAGGAAGGAAGGAAGGAAGGAAGGAAGGAAGGAAGGAAGGAAGGAAGGAAGGAAGGAAGGAAGGAAGGAAGGAAGGAAGGAAGGAAGTCACGACTTTCGTGACCTAGAAACGTATTACGATATAGTAATTACAGATGACGTGTTATTTACAGATGAACCGTCTAAACGAGGAATCACATAACTTATTTGCATTTGTTTGTCTAGAATAAATATCCTTGATTCTAGATCAGGAGTATCTTTCTTTGGATCATCGCTTTTGGAACTTCTTTTCTTCTACCGGAGGTCCGGTCATTTTCCATATTCCCGGAAGTCCGGGAATCTACCAGCTCGCTGAGGAG
>JAANDG010001109.1:0-15427 GCA_036852015.1 Pelodera strongyloides | reverse complement strand
CAAATTGTTGGCTTGGTAAAAATTGGGGTGAGGGGTCTTGGGGAGTATAGTATGTAGTATGGCTATTGTGGAAGTGGATGTGGGGAAGTGGAGTTATTGGTTTCTGGGTTTTGGTAGTACTTTATTGTTTTATTCTTACACTCTGTTGTACAGATTGTCTCACTGAACCTTGGATTTTGATTTTGAATGAGTGTTATTGAATTTTATTATTATTTTTATTGTAAAATTTAAATTACCAATACTTTTTATGCCATCTTTTATTAAATTACCCAATTCTTTTATATCCTTTTTTTATTAAATTACCTTTTGCGTATGGTAGGGTATCGAATTTCCCACACGTGCATTCCTGTCAGCTCCTTGTGTGTCTTTCGTTTATTTATTTTTCTTTGCTAATGCTCTCTTTTTATGTTGTATATCAAATTTCGTCTTGTGGTCTTGGGCACTTGATGTAGATCGAGTGTAGGGGACTGAGGCTTAGCTTAGGCCTCATGATAAGTAACATTCATGTTTGTGGGTTTTGTAATGTTTTAGTAAAATAGTTGTATGTATTGTTTAACATTTAATAACGTGTATGACTTTGTGAAATTCTTGAAATTCAAAATCGTTGTTTTACTGTTGTGAGAAGTGTCGTTGTGTTTTAGAATTATGCTTCCTTTTGTGATTTGGAATGAGGCTTTTTCGATATTATTGAATCATTGTTTTTGTCCTTGTTCGACTTCTAGCTGGATAGTGTTTAACTTTATTTAAATCGGAATACCGGCCTGTTTTTGAAACGCATCGAGTACACCAACATTATTATGCGTCATATGCAAATGATCATAATTTAGCATAAAAAGTAGACCCCAATTAGACCCCACTTCGCATAAATACATAAGAATAGAGTTGTCCACGATGCGTTTCAAAAACCGGCCGGTATTTCGATTTAAAGTGTTTAAAATATAAGAAGTTAGATAGAAGAAGTTGAGCGATAATATTTGTGTGTTTCTGTGTACATGCGTGTTTTTTCGTGTTCCAGAAAGTGTGTACATTTTTACCCTTTGTATCAAAAATTGCTTTTCAGGATTATATTCTACACATATACTGAGCAGTGTGTGGAAAGGCGAAATAACTCATCTTCTCTCTCGATGAGCTCCGAACGAATCTTTTCTATTATTCAAATCTTACCGTAGTGGTTAGTGATGATGGTCTCCATTGCGACATCGTCCTCGACGGATATCAGTGCGGATGGCAGGGTGCATAGGTAAGAATGTTCATAACTCTAATTGTAGTAGCTAACAAGCAACGGTATACTGTAGATACTTGTTCACGTGTTGGTGGTGTAGTTGTAGTTGTTTCGCAGGCGACCATATTATTAGCGGTAGCATCAGCATTTCAGCATACCTATGAGATAGTTGACCACCCACCACTGTGTTACAGTAACGGATTGGTGATTTGGCTTAGGCTTAGGGTATTACAGTATTACTCGTCACCAACTCAAACGATAAAAACACGCAGTTACTGACGGCCTGCTCCTTGTCCATGCTGATAAATCCACAATGAAACATGTTAATATTAATATTATTATTATTATTAAATTATTATTGTTAATTATTATTCAGATACGGTGGAATGTCAATGTTGATGCCCGTCTCGTCGGCAGCGCTCGACTGCGGCGAGTGCTGCACTAGACCGTCGACCTCGTCGGAAGGGTCACCGGATACGACAGAGTATCCATTTGGTGGAATTCCGACTACTTCGGACTTTGGGAATTCTCGGGAGGTATGATTATGATTATGGATATTTTAAACTTTTGCGGATATTAAAGTCGTTTATAAGATAAATATTTCTCATTTCTCGTGTAATTTAGTTTGGTTGGTGGTAAGTCTTTAATTGCCTTTTTCGATATATTTGCACGAAATGAAATAACCCCTTCCTTCGGTTATTGTTGCGAGTTTTAATGTGGTTCTTTAGAGTGATTCGATTATTTTCATTTTTTTTTCCAGCTGACTCAGTCTCAGTCACCTCCACTACCGCAACGGCCCCATCCATGTGCTGAGGTTTTCGGCCGGCTTTTTGCGCCCCAAGACTTTGACATTTTGGAATCACTTGGGGAGGGTTTCTTCAGTATGGTGCATAAGGTGAGTGGGTGTTTTGTTGGTGATATTGATTATTGATTGATGATAAAAAAATATTAACCGGGTATGGGGTACAGGTACAGAGATTATAGTGAGTATGGCGGGGAGAGAAGTTTACGAGAATCGCGATCTATTTTTCCTTTTCTTTATGTAATTGTAGCTTATGTTCCTGTGGGGTTTCTTTGCCTTGTCTCGAGTTTTTCAGTGCACTGGGAGTTTGTACGTTTGTAGTCTGTTTTGTATTCTACTGTGATCATCTAAATAAGCGATGAGGGGATGACTATGTGCTGTACTTTCTGCATACCGGTAGCTATATTTACGCACATGTGTTGATATTTCTAGGTTCGTATCCGTAGCAGCGGTGAGGTTCTTGTGCTGAAAGTGGGCAAGGGTGACGGCAACCGGCAGGCCGAACACGCGTCCATAGCCAGAGAGACGGCGATGCTACGGAAGTTGGTTCACCCACATGTGCTGGCGCTCAAGGGATTGTGTGTGGAGAGGTCGAAAGGTGGGAATTTTTTTATGAATTATAATATTTTTGATTGAGTTAATAGGCAGCGTAGTGATGTGAAATATAGTTCGGTATTCATCGCGTGCAGTGCACCAGAAAGTTGTGCTATTATCGTGCGCAATTTTCCAGCTTAAAGAGTTATATGGCGGTATGCGAGGTCTATATATGAGTATTATGAAATAATGAAATTTAATAATCACGCAATCACCTGTGATCTTAGTTGACTATGTTTGGTTTAGCTTAATTTGGCTTCATGAAGCAGTAATTTCGGAAAATTATGCTGTTTTTTTCAGTTGGCTGGGACGTGCACTTGCTCGTCGACTACTGTAGCGGTGGATCGTTGGCGAAGCGGGTGGTGTATGGTAGAGCGATGAGCTGGCCGGAGAAGGCCTCCTATGCCCGGGATATCGCGGCGGCCATGCAGCACATTCATGGACTGCGGGTGATGCACAGGGATCTCACGAGCATGGTTGGTTTTGGGGCCTTTACTTTGCATTATTTCAGTTCTTTTCACATTTTATGGCTCTTGTGTGATTGTGCGTAATCGTAAAATGTTCGTTGCTGGTTGCTTTGCTGTGCCTGGGTTTGTAGTTCTCTTGAAAACCCTTTAGAGATTCTGAAGATCGAGTGAGAATCCAGCATCTTATTATTTTTTAATCTTATCTTTTTACTTATTAATTTTCTTATCTTCTTTTAAAAAGGTCCTTTCTGCTTCTAGAACGTGCTACTACAACGGTGCCATCCAAGTGAGGCGGTATGGGACCGAGCGGTTGTTGCCGATTTTGGACTTTCTTGTGAATTTCCACGACCTTTTGAGGTATTTACCTTGTTTGGTTTGCACACCGTATAAAATGTGCTCCCAATGTTATTCTTGAACTTTCTAGTTTTCTGTGATTTTTTTGTGTTATTTAGTTATTTATGATTTTCTTTACATTAGTTATGTTTCTATTCGTGTTTTTGCGTTTTAGCCGATCTTTTTTTTCTTATCCAAATTGAAATTTTTACTTTATAGGAAATGGTAGTGTATGTAATTTCATTTCCTTGTGTGTAGATCTTGCCGCAAGTTGGAACCACCTACTTCATGTCACCCGAGTGTTTGAACGAGGAATTCTACGATGAAAAGAGCGACGTCTTCTCGTTTGGAATAATTCTGTGCCAGATTATCGCGCAAATAGACTCGGACCCAGATTCAGGTGGGAGTTTTTTTTAACTTTCTTCTAAAAGCATTAAAGCGAAATACCGGCCGGTTTTTTAAACACATCGAGTACACTAGCATTCTTATGCAGCTTATGCAAATGAACATAAATTTGAATAAAAAAATCGAGCTAAATTCGAGCAACTTTGCGTAAATATGTAAGAATTCAGCCGTCCACGATGCGTTTCAAAATCCGGCCGGTATTTCGCTTTAATCTCTAATATTGTCGGGCCGACAAAAGATTACAACTTATGGTCATTTCGCTCTTTTTCTATTAACATTATTGTTGGTGTCCTATGCTGAAAGGGTTAAATGCTTCTAATCTTCTAAGATAAGCTTAGTCTAATCTGTGTCTGTGTATAAATTTATTTCTGTATGTAAACTAAGGGGTACTCCCTGTGATGAGGATTGCCGCGATGTTTTCTTCGTACTTCACATGAACGTTTTGAAATAATGTTTTGCTTCGTTCTGAAAATGAAATGTTTCACATTTGTAATATATAGTTTTACACAAATGCACAGGGTTGCACTGCAATTATTGCTTCCATCTTCGCTTTAAAAAAAAACTGTTGCATAAAGGAAAATTATTTAGGAATGCACCGTACGGACCAGTTTGGCCTCGATTATCGCCGGTTCGCGTCATATTGCCCGGTCGATACGCCTGAGGAACTGCTACAGTTGGCGTTTACTTGTTGCCTGGTAAGTTAGTGTGTTAATGTTAGGAATATTGGATTTGGATTTATGTTAGTTCAGCGTGTGGATAAGGCTCCAAGGGAATGGTTAAGGCTCTAAGGGAATTTCTACTGAAGAAACGAACTTTTAGTATGTAAAGCTAACCAGCTGCCCTGTGACTGTGGATGAAAATGTTCAAATTGTAGTTTGTATTGTACTCCGCGACATGTGTATTTTCAATGGGGCAAAATTGAGAGTGAATTTTGAGGTTATTTTATTTCTAGATGATATTTCTTGATTTGTTTATATTGTATTTGCAGATGAACCCGGTTAATCGTCCATCGTTCTCCTCTATTCATTCTCGATTGAGATCGATGCCGATTACACGGCCGCCGTCACCGCAATCACTATCAACACTTCATGCGCGGTTAGTTTTTATTGTATTTATTTTATTATTATTTAACTTGACATTTTTTTTATTTTCTCTTCATTTACACGTCGTTCATCCCCACATTCACTATAACACTGCATGCGCGGTTAGTTTCTACTTTTTTTAAAATTATTTTACACATTTCTTATTTACTCTTATTCAAAAAAAACCCGATGTTTCACTGCTCCAATTTGCATTGTTAGGTGATGGTGATATGTTAGGTCAGGTTTTTTAACTACTGGTTTGAAGATGGTTCTTTTGCACTAGTAATGAGCTTCTGAGCCTAAGCTCATGGTATTAACCACCTCCGGATTGGTTCGTGCTAGCTTTGAAGGTTATTCCAAGTTTACGCGTGTGAATGAAACGTATAATTGATGCAGTATCTTTAGTGGTTCTGTTTGGGATTCACCAGTTCGTCTGGCGCACCGCGCACGGTTGAGCCTTAGGAAACCCGGACAACGAGGATGTGCTTTTGGAATGATACAGACGGTTACGGAAGGTACTGTAGTTTTTGAGCTTGTAGTTTTTTTTTCTGTTTTTCAAAGGATTATTAGTAAGCTTTGACAGAAAGTAGGTGAAGTTGTAGTTTTATGTTGTTAATTGTTAGCTCTGTGTACTTCCATCTTTAGCTCGTTTGCCTTTTTGCGTTTGCCTTTTTGTACAACTTTTTTTGTCTTTCATCTTTCTGTTTATTTGAACGTTATAGTACTAGTACAGTGAGGAATGAAGAGCGTGTAGTTTTATTTTATTTATTATAAATGATGTGATCTCACTTTCAGGCGAAGCACTCCCATTCGAGCATCCGGAAACGGCAGCCGAGAAGCTGGCTCGCGGAATGGCGGAAGCGGAACACGCAACGCACACGCATCTCAATCCGTTCAACGAGCATCAGCGGTGGGTAACTCATGTTCATGGTGTAATTTGTTAGTTTCCTATCTCACCATTTTCTCTCTCCTCTCTCAGCTTTCTCCATCTATCTGTCTTTTCTATTACACCCCCTTTTTTCTGTATGACTGCTTACAATATTTTCTTCATTCATTCCTTGCGTATGCCCTTCAGGTCATGTATCTTGTGTTTAGATTCCGTCACGCGCGCAAGATTGTGCCGCAGCGCGACGGTATCCGGCGCCGTAGCGAGACCAAGGGCACCGAAGTTGTCAACCCGCCGAGTCGCCCGCTACGGAGGTGGTCATCGCTACCCACGGGAATGCGACAACCGGGAATCGGAGTGGAGGAGACGGTGCCCGATGGACCCGGGAGAATGCCGATTGCATTTATGGAATGTGATATGGTAAGTTGGAATTATGAATTATGTCAAGGCACGGAGTGGACTTGGGTGGAAGAGTATGAAGTATAAAGAGGTTCTTTCTGAGGCACTTTGGTAGCTGTGCTCGAATCTTGCACTTGTTAGACCTAGGAGACCGAGACGATAAAGGTTTGCACATTTCTGCACGGTCCTTCACTAACTACAATACAACAATACTAGCTACAAGCGGTGTTTAGTTAGTATTATCATAATTTTGTATATTACTATCCTACAGATATTTCTCTTTTCAGAATTTTGTGCGCGAGACGAAGCAAATGCGACGCTTCCCGTCTAGAAGGCACACTTTGGCACCGTCTGTAGCGTCAAGGGCATCGAGAGGAGTGTCCACCCTACCGCCAGGACATAAGGCACCGGAGACGATATCTGCAGCGTCATCTGTGGTTACGGTAGGGTTTTTGTTAAGGGTTATGGCTTTTTGTAAAGCACGAAGTTTTTCTGCTGGCATGTGCTGCTTATTGATTTTTGGTATCTGTGAGTTTTATGTGACTGTGACTCAGTTTCTCTGTTGTCTCCGATGGTGTTACCGTTTTTTTTCTAATGTGGAAAGGTGTATCTAATACGAATATACTAATGCCGAAGACTGGATATTATGCGCTCGATTCAGAGTTTTCAATTTAAACCCAATGCCCAATGTTTCACATTGTGCATATGATTGAGCTCTAGTTTTATGGGTGATTTATATGAGTTGCAACCGTATTTAGGGACTTTAGGGTACAATAAGGTTAAGGAAATATCTGAACATAGGAGTTTTAGTGCTCCTCCTCAATATGCGATTCGGAAAACAGTGCACCGTCGTTGACGTCGGATAGTGTGGCCGATGCCGTGAATAACAATCCGAGCAAGGAGGTGGAGAGGGAATGTGAGGTACGTGAACTTTTGCTGTTATTGTTATCATCTATCATCTATTCTAGATGATAATTTCTGTGCAATCTTATTTGTTTGTGTAACTTCATTGTCTCGTCGCGTGACGATGGGCTCTAGCTAACATGCTGTGAGTAGGAGCATATGATGAGTAAGAGGCGAACAAACATTTAAAGCGAAATACCGGCCGGTTTTTGAACAAAAAATCGATTTAAATTCGAGCAAATTAGCATAAATACGTAAGAATTCAGTTGTCCACGATGTGTTTTAAAAACCGGCCTGTATTTCGCTTTAACAAACATACGATATTGGGTTTTTCATTATTTTATTTTTAGGATTCCAATTCAACGCCTGCGCGTCGCCGTGGATGTTCCGTTTCGTCGTCTATGCATAATCATAAATGCACAATACTATAAACGGTGGATCGTTATCGATTTATCGATTGCTTGGATGTTCGCTTGAATGGTTATTGATTTTTTTGATGCTCAAATTGTCATTAACGTCTTTTGGATCTTGGATGCTCCCTGTTTCGGATTTCATAGGTGATAAGGTAACAATGAAGCTCACTTGTGTTATGGATAGTAGTTAAGTCGGCCTTCATTTGTAAATATCTTTGCGCTCTCTCGTTAATCAATTTACCCTCTGGGAGGGTAGATTGATAAAGTGCATATCTCTATCTCTCTTTCCTTCTTTTTATCCCTCTCTTTCTCTCTTTCTCTCTTTCTCTCTTTCTCTCAACACTTACGAGTTGTATCAATCTCGGAATTGAAGCTTTAATTATGTTCCTCCTTATTTAAGTTGATAATTGGTGTCGGTTATGGCGTGCCTATATTTTGAGGAGTTTGTTTGTTTGTTCGGATGTGTGATGTGTGTAACGGTCACCCATCGTATTCCAAATTGTACATTACAATTTATTTATTAGTTTTGCTTCTTCTTTCCGTGTGACCATGTGCAATGAACGTGTGCAGTAGCTACTGCGATTTGGTCACTCACTTTTTTGTTTTAGTAATTATCATTTTTTTGGGAGTTTTGCCAATTGGCTCGCAGCTGTGAACGTTGAAGCCGATTTTTGAAACTGTTGGGCAATGCAAATTGCATTCTCATGTACTTGTGCTAAGTGGGGTATATTTTTTTCTTTTACAGAATTAATCGCATATAATAGATGGGGATGCATTTATTCAACATACGTTTCCAAAGCCGGTTGTGTCGCTTTAAAGTGATGTCCTGAAAAATGCGTTGAAATTTTTCGGTAATTTGGAGAAAAATTTGGAACCTCTCTTTCAGTTTAAAGCGAAATACCGGTCGCTTTTTGAAACACATCGAGTACACCAGCATTCTTATGCAGCTTATGCAAATGACCATAAATTAGAATAAAAAATCGAGCAAATCAGTATAAATACGTAAGAATCCAGTTGTCCACGATGCGTTTCAAAAACCGGCCGGTATTTCGCTTTAATATGGTGCCAAATTTACATATTCATGACAGAGTGCCTTGGCCACGCGCATATAATATTAATATGTATTTTTGTTCTGGAACAAGCCATTGTTGTTTTCTATGATATCTCCTCTCTGATCCCACTATAATCAAAACACGTTCCCATCCATATATCCCGTATTATTTCTTTGTTCGATCTTATAATTGCATTCCTAATTATCTCACTCAAAATTAATATTTAACAATTAATTGTTCTTTTTGCTAGCTGTTTAAAGCGGTATTGCACGTGGTTTATGAAACGTAAACTGGTAGAGGAATCTGTGCAGGAACTTCGGTTGACCAGTATTCGGTTCACCATCCACTTGGCATATCACTTTTACCAACTTTAGTGTATTTTCCCTTTAATTTCCTTTTTCATTACTCATTTCATAATCGTGTATACTGTCGAGTTGTGTTTGGTATTAATAGTGTTAATTACATTCCAATTATATTTACCTTGAGCTGTGTATTATTATTTTTGTTCACTTGACTTGGCTCACGAAAAAGATTAATATGTTGAAAGTTTCATAGGGTTTAACGTACATAGCATACAGTTTTCGTGAACCTTACTGAGTATTGATGTTCTTTGTGTGTTCCGTACTGCGTACTCTTTTAAAGCGTTATAACCGCCTGTTTTTGAAACGTATGTTGGAAAACTGCATTCCCATATGTTGTATGCAGATGAGTACAATTAGAATGAAAAAATCGCGCAGTCATGTGGGAGTACAGTGTCCAACATAAGTTTCAAAAATTGGCTGTTATACCTCTTTAATGTTCTCCTTTTGTGCTGCTATGGATGCTATCATACTTAAGCGCTCACGGTGTGCTCTCACATATATTTACGCCTTTTTTATTTATTTGTTTTGATTTTTCGTATGATATTTTCGATATATTTAGCTAATTTTGTTCAATAGGAGGGAAGTTTGACATTGAATAAATGTTTATTTCTTTTTTTGAGTCTTTTTCTTTTGATAAAGCATGAAGTTGATGTTTGGAAAGTGTAAGCCCTACGTAAGTGGGCCCCAAATAGCGTGTGCCCAACGGTCATTTAATATTGGGTGGGCCATTGGACTTATTGGGCGTAGGCGGGATATGTTTTTGATTGTTGTCTAAGGTTTCGCGTTTGCGTGGAATATGATGGAAGTTTACATATGTTTTTTGGGAGAGATTGATTTGTCATTTTTTCTATCAGGATGGTAGGATTAATAATTAATAGAGTATTCGATGTAAGCAGTGGCTTTAGATGTTGGTGATATGCTTCTGCGTTTTGAGTATTCCTAATTTTAACGCAATCTAGAGAGTGCAAATGTATAAGAGTATAAGGGACTTTTTTGGCACAACCTAACAATAAGCCAAATTTTTAATGTGATCGAAAAATTGGGGTATTGGACGAGCGGGAATCGAACCCAGCGTCTTTGGATTACCGGTCCACTGCGTTAACCACTACGCTACCGCCATCCATCTAGAGTATTATTATTACCCTCTGTGAGAGTTGAAAAAGAAAGGGGAGCGTAACTTGAGAAAAGTCGTTGTCGTGATTTATTGTATTGTCTGGGGGACGAAGTTGAGTATGTTGATAAAGCTGTCGTGGGAATTTTTATTTGTTTTCTCTTTCTCTTTGATTCTAAAAATAGATTTATAAGTTCCCGAATTGACATGTCCTTTAGTATGTCTGACGTTGAGTTTATGTACTTTCTTATTTTATGGCGAAGGAGGTGCTTGATTGTTAAAGCCAAATACCGGCCGGTTTTTGAAACACTTCGAGTAGACCAGCATTCTTATGCAGCGTATGCAAATGAATATAAATTAAAAAATTCGAGCTAAATACGTAAGAATTCAGCTGTCCACGATGCGTTTCAAAAACCGGCCGG
Source organism: Pelodera strongyloides (assembly GCA_036852015.1). Lineage (NCBI taxonomy): Eukaryota > Metazoa > Nematoda > Chromadorea > Rhabditida > Rhabditidae > Pelodera > Pelodera strongyloides. Next base: position 4,974 of record JAANDG010001109.1, on the reverse strand, counting down.
TATTTCGCTTTAACTTTGAGTGGACCCTGTTGTTGTTTGGACTTTTCAATAGCTTGTTGTGCAACAAAATCCGTGCAATATTTATCTAATAAAGTAATGTGCACTGAGGTTGACTTATCAAACTCAAGCATGTAATAAAAAAATACCCTAGGTTTTCGCTGGTGCTTGTTAATTTTACCGGGCTTATGTTTTGATGCCTCTCAACGCCCTCCCGATCTCTCTCGAGCCTCCCTCTATCTCTCTCTATCTCTCTCTCTCTCTCTCTCTCTCCCTCTCTCCCTCTCTCTCGTAAAAGAGAAATGTAACCAAATGTGAGTGAAGGGCCACACAACTCGTAATTAAATGCGAGATGAAAAACAGAACGCTATTTATGTTAAGATATCGGTCCTCACAAATGCCCCCATCCAAATTAAGCCCTACTTTTGTTTAATTTTAGTTGTGATTAGAACAAGTTTTGTTCTTACCATCTAAGGGCATATACCGCTGTAAGCTACGGCGATAGAGGAACCATCAAAACAAGATCGCCCGGTGGCGCACCAGTGGCACACTTGTGGCACAAAGGAAGGAATAGTATTAGGATACCCCGACATTTCGAGCGTTGAAGCGGTATAGCAGCGATTCAGAGATTTTTGAAACGAATGCTGGACCGTGTAAAAACAGAACGCTATTTATGTTAAGATATCGGTCCTCACAAATGCCCCCATCCAAATTAAGCCCTACTTTTGTTTAATTTTAGTTGTGATTAGAACAAGTTTTGTTCTTACCATCTAAGGGCATATACCGCGCCTGACTGAAGTGCGCAGAAGGGCACATAAATTTTCATATAATCGATGGAAGAGCAGTTGTCCAGCAAAACATTTACGATTTAAAAACCTCGTGCCATACCACGTTAACATTCGAAACCCTGGGTATCCAAGTGAAACTCTCACCTATTTCAATTTATTGTTCCTATATCGCTGTGGTTTTTGAACAACTCTGCCCTCTGCTCTTCCTTGTCCCTTTTTAGGGCATAAAATTGGACATGCGTAGCTTAAACCCCCTTTCCGTTTATATCTAATCATTATGTACATTCTTTCGATGTATGATACCTGAATTTTGAACACAAAATTTACATTTAGTACATATTTTATTTGTTATACACTCAATCATGTAAGGTTTCTTGATCTTTAAATTCAAACAGCCCAGGAAACCTGAAGAAGGCCTGCGCCTCCGTGGCGCCGTATAAGGCCGACGATGTGGCGCACCGCGTGCGTGCGTTAGGTGCGACATAAGTGTGCCACTTGTGCGCTAACGGGAACTTTACTTTATATAAATAATATGATTCTTTCCGTCCGAAGATTAGTGATCGACGCACCTACCACTTCAAAATTAACATTGTTCTGTTGGTCAATCTAATATTAGAACCCTAATTGCTCTAATTGCATTTACAATTTCGATAAAAAGAGGATAATTGGGCCATTTCCGCGTTCAGAAAATTGTTTCGACTGAATTCAAATGAAGTGCACGGAGCATACAGTGAAATTTTATGGATAAACCGGACCGTTTCGCCGAGCATACTCATACAAGACCGAAAAATAGCCACGATATGGCGCACCGCTGGCGTGCGTCAGGTGCGCCACTAGTGTGCCACAATTTTACATGCACTTAGGGAATATGAGTAGCCAGGTATATCAGCTACAATCAGGGTGAATTTCTCGAATTACTTCTTATTTTATATGCACGCGCTTTTGCTGAAACAATTTTCTGAACGAGGAAATGGTGGTCTCAATTTTCATCGCTTTTTTCTTGTAATTGTACATGCACTTAGGTCAATTAGGAGTCAATTATTAGATTTGGCGATTGATGTATAGACCATGCGAATGTGATGTTCATTTCGATGTAGAAGCTTATCACTGATTGTTACTCCTTTATTGGCGCACTTCTTGCGTAAGAATGGCTCTCGTACCGCGAACGCCACATATGAGCCGTTTTGCCGCTCATCCTTTTCCGCCTTGTTGGGTGCGCTGCACAATTATGAAACAGTCTCTGTTACGCTACATTTCAGGGAAGTTGGTAATAATAGGTAAAACTATTGTAGAACCTTTTGAGATGTGTTAATTGCATATCCTCAATAAACCTTTATATTATACCAGTCGACTCACGCCGCCGCCTGAGGCGACTTACATGGACATATGATTGGTTTAGCATGGGCATACTTATATACAAAGTTTCAAACGTATCATAAGAAATTCACATAATAGGAAACAATTGCATATGCATACTTCGCTATTGAGCTGCGAAACTCTTTTTATACCCGAACACGAAATTTGCATTTCGTAACGCACATCGGTATGCAAATTAGGCTACAGTTACTCTTTTATATAATCTTATAACCATAAGACATTTATTTGTCTTTGATGCTTCCTGACGAAGCTCTATAGATTTGCATACTAATCATAATCCCATATGCAATTAGTGTAAGATCTAGATCTATCAATTAATGAATACAATGCAAACTCAATTGTTTGTGATTTTATTGTGCTCTTTTTGTCTCTCTACTACCTCTAAATTCAAACCTCTCTCTCTCTCTCTCTCTCTCTCTCTCTGCCTCTCTTTTCTTCTGCTTCCTCTCAATAAAATAGGCTGTTTATTCTCAGATTTCTGTTTTATTTAATCGTTGGCTGTTGCCACCATTCCTTAATTCATTATTTATGCAGTAAACGCTTGCCTTCCGTTAACGACTGTGCTTCGATCCTTTCTTCTTAAAGCAAAATAACGGCCGGTTCTTGAAACGTATGTCAAATAACTACATTACCATGCATGCATTATATGCAAATGAGAACTATTAGCATAAAAATCGATCCCAATTCGCCCCTACTTTGCATCAATACATATTAATGCAGGTACTTGAGATGCGTTTCAAAAACAGGCCGTTGTTTCGCTTTAATTTAGTCGCCAATGAGGCTCTCTTATGATATTAGGACCAGTGACTGGGCCAAAGCCGGTAAGGCCCAGTTAGCCATAACATGAACTCTACACCTATCGTACTGTAATTCAGAGCGTAGTGTATGTAAGACGAGGCGTTGGTGTTTGAAGTTAGTACTTTGAATGATAGTAGACTGACGTTTTTTAATAACTCGCTAATTACTGCTCCTTTTCATACCCTCTGTTCCATACAAGAAGTATACTCGACTTCTGCTTTTCCTTTATGGATATTAATTACGACGCAAGGTTATTCACGCTTTATGTAATTGCTCATTTATTTTCGTGCTGCAAAGGCTGTTCGGAAAATAAACCTCTCAATCAACTCTCTCACCCCATTACTCGTCTCTCTCTCTCTAACTAGCTCTCTTTTTGCCATACCTCTCTCTCCTCGTTTCTCTCACTCCCTCTCTCTCTCTCTATTTATGGCCCTGAGCCTGAAGCTCTCTAATTAAAGATTAATTAAAAATAATGATGAACTAGGTGCCAAGATGCTGGGCAAACTTTTGCGGGGCAACAATAAAAAATAAACGTCACGAATGTTTATTGGTGGCATGATTGAAGGGGATATATCCGTAGCGTAATTCATTATTTATAGTTTTTATTCGCGCTTGAGCTTGTGAGCCTAGGTGTGCAAAGGCAAAGGCATCTTAGGGTCGTATATCAGGCACACTAGTGGCACACCGTTTCGCGCTTCCCGCGCAGTCTATCTTTGGTGGGGACCCTCCGCCCCGCTCTGGCGAAGCATTTTATTTACGATGCGCTGTCGCTGCGTTCTATCGGTTTAGCTAAAAGAGGGCCACGCAGTGTGACCAACACTAGCATAACAAAGTAGCTATGGCTTCCGAAGCCAAAATTGAAACCAATCACTTTTATACACACCATTGAATATGTCCAACAATGACTATATTTTTCACATGATCTAAATAATTGTCTTGCTTACTATTAGTTGGTATATAATCCGATGTTCCGATTTACCATTTTCCCCACTTAGTGACACAACGATATTTGATTTAATTTCCATGGAAACTCTAGATTGCATTATCTTATGTCATGTATGTCATATCCGTAGTTTGAGTAAATAGCAGAGCTGCGAGCCTATACCCTATACCTTATACCGTAGTAGGACTATTTTCCCCAACATTCGCGATTTACGTTTACAAACGTACGAATTTCGAAGTTGTTCTCTCTTTCCGCAGCGCATTATACATTCTACAGTATAAGTTCATTCTTTCCCGAAATCCAAGTACTAAAATCCATCGGTTTATGCTAGAAAATGTTGGTGAAGCTAAAAAATCATATATATATATATACCCATGGCCCAAGCCTAAGCCTTTTTATTAAGTAAAATTAATAAAAATAAAAATAAAAATATATCAATAAATTCTAAAATAAATACCTCTCATTCTAACTCATTATCAGGCTCTCTAAACGAGTCGACAAGCATGACCCATTCCAAAGTTGCATTTGGCATCCAGCCTGTTTCACTCAAGGCTCAGAACTATTTTGAATGTGATTTTTTTTGGATGAGAGACGCTCTTTTCGAGGATATATATGAGGCAAACTTTTCCTATAGCTTACAATTAACTGTATCCGTATGCTTAGTCTTAGTGGGCGTAGTGAACTAGCGGGATTGGGTCTGTATCTGTAGCGGTAAACAATGGCGCACTCTTGGCGCCGCTTTCGCTCACACCGCGTTCTTGTAAATCTAGGATTTAGTCGGCAAATTTAGTATGAAAGTCTACGAAAATGAATATTCACGTGCGCTTAGCCATAATTTATTTTCGTTTTTGGTTTCCTTTTAGCCATAATTTATTGACAGCTCTCGGTTACTGTACTAGGGATTGTGTACGTGGAATGCGCAAAAACGATAATCCGTTTTCTTTCTTCCTTTTTTCCCAAATTTATTTATTACAGGTGTCTTAGTTGCCATAGTTACGAGGATTAAGGGTTCTAAGAAAAAACACAATACTTAATTGTGGAGGGGCATCCCTACATTTAATTGTAGCTCAC